>JARKHS020004866.1:0-195000 GCA_030143305.2 Amblyomma americanum
TGCCTCCTTTATCCCGTCCCTTATGGCGCGGTGCCGGTGTGCGCCGGTATGTGAGACAGATGCTGTTCCATTTCCTTTCCCCAAAAGCCAATTTCCTTTGCCCAGGACGCTTGATTACTGGAGAGAACGTTTAGTTGGCGACATGTGTTTTTTCAGTTAATAATAATACTAATAATAAATGGTTTTTGGGGAAAGGAAATGGCGCAGTATCTGTCTCATATATCTTTGGACACCTGAACCGCGCCGTAAGGGAAGGGGTAAAGGAGGGAGTGAAAGAAGAAAGGAAGAATAGGTGCCGTAGTGGAGGGCTCCGGAATAATTTCGACCACCTGGGGATCTTTAACGTGCACTGACATCGCACAGCACACGGGCGCCTTAGCGTTTTTCCTCCATAAAACCGCAGCCGCCGTGGTCGGGTTCGAACCCGGGAACTCCGGATCAGTAGTCGAGCCCCCTAACCACTGAGCCACCGCGGCGGGGCATTCAGTTAGCTTATTCTATAATAAGTTCCCACAAAGTTGGCATGTGCCGTGTCAGGTTGGATGCTTATAAGCGCTTTACCTGGTAAATTACATTTCAGGACAACGGGGCTCGTAATTACGTCACGAGAGGTCATCTTCTGGTATCCGGAATAGGCATGCTCCGACTGTGGTCATGATGGTCTCTAAGAGAAATTTGAATGGTCCCGCTGTATTTCACTGAACAATGTTTCACGTCCAATCTTTCACTGCAACTCGTCCGACTGGCCGAGCCGCTGCCGAGAGTCAGGACTTTCGGCCGTCGTCTAGGCGGAAGCGCTGTGGCTACCCTCTGTCTGTTGGACATTAAAAGTTTCCCTATCCTATCACTGAAAACATATAATGCGTTCAAATATGTACTTAATGTATCGCGTTAAAACATTGAACAGCCCGCACGGATTACTGTAGTGCGCTAATATAGGCGTAGCACTGTTTACATCCCCAATTCTGCTAATAAGCTACTCTTACTACTAATAACATACTAATAATCTACTAATTCTACTAATATTAATTCTGCTAATAATCTTCTCCGCGGCCCGAGCCATTTGATCCATGTGCAAGCCTCCGGGAAGAGCCAATAGAGCTCATGTGGCTCCCGGCTGACTCGCAGGTAGCAGGCAGCATCTCGCCGACTGCCATGCCCGAGAAATGTCAATCCGGGCCGAGCACGAGCCGCAAGAGGTACCGCACCCGGTAACCAGCTTTCGGGACATTCCCGAACGTACCGCGAGGAAAGGTGCAGACTGCCAGAACCGCACTCCAAACTCAGCAGGCAACAACAGACGATCCTGCGTCGAGCGTAGGTGGGATCCTTGCGGATCACGTACCGATGAACTGCATGTACCCTGCGGAACACGATACGCTCTGTCCTTTATGCAAACGAGAAAAGGTTACCCTGCCGCACGTCCTGGCAGAGTGCACTAAACTCAAGACCCACTCTCCTCCCTCTTCCCACAAACACCCCCAATCCCCAATACCCTAAGCGATGGGAAATCTTGTTATCCAGCCCCGTCCTACCAATTCAGTCCGCTCTGACGGACAGGGGCAGGAGCTGCTGGAAACATATGGGTCCCTAACTAGGAAAAACCCCGTCTGGTGCCTGCGTGCACCACCGATTTATTTCGGGCTTAATAAATGTTGATTCATCCCCATCATCATCATCATCATCATTCTGATTGTACGTGAATTATTCGTCAACGCAAACAGCCGACCCAGACTGATGGCAATCAAGAACTGCAACTGCGTACTGTGAATGCAGCCAAACGTCAAAAACTAAACGGTTTTCACCACTTGGTATACAGGTGGCTGTAGTGTACTGGTTCTTGAGCTGGGCTGCAGCTGTTACCGCATGGAGACATTAGTGTTACTTCGTTTCCCTTAGTAAAACGACATTCACTTTACTGGCTGCGCGAGGATGTTACAAGAAGCGCACGATCGAAAGTTTTATGGAGTAACTGTGCATGATAACAGTGTCAAAGAATTTGAGGCCTTCTTAACGAAGCATGTGCGATAGCGGTTAGGCGTTTGGTTTAGGCCCCTAATTCGGAATTACAATGTTGTTCCTTAATACATTTATGCGCCTTTAAATTGGATTTAAATTAGTTTTTGAGGAAAGGAGGTGCAGTATCTGACTCACATATCGGCGAAAACCTGAACCGAGCCGTAAGAGACGCGATAAAGGAGAGACAAAGAGAATAAAGGAAGAAAGAGGTGCCGTAGTGGAGGGCTCCGGAATAATCGAGGCTATACTGGCCAGCTCAGACCCGTTGGTATGGATGGAAACCACTTTTATCACAAGAAATTAATTAATGTGGATTGGCTCTGCTAATCCAGGGTATGAAAAGCGAACGATGTCGGCGTCCACTGTGTGTATTGGCGTTGGTGTTGACAATGTCCTAGACGGCGATGGCTTTGACGAAAGGTAGGGCGCATAACTGGCTCCCGGATATGCGGACGCCTCATTCTTGCCTTGATACATAGGGCGGTGGTGAGAGAGAGATATGGCCTGAATGCATTAGCTCTGACAAGCGTTGTGGCTGACAGGCGGCACTGCAGCAACAGCTAGGCCGCAGCGTTCACTTGGTGATCAATCTCTCGCGAGCAACCATTAACTTCATGCCAACTCCCTGGGGTGGCAGGGTAGGCGCGCTGCCTGTACAGTGCGCGGAATGCATTCAAAGAAGGCTTTTGAAGTTGGATACCAGCTCCACGTACATGAAAGCAAGACTGAGGTCTCCACTGACTCACGGTGGTTAGGCGCTGGCTACTGATACGGAGTTCCCGGGTTCGAACCCGACCACGGCGGCTGCGTTTTTACGGAGGCAAAACGCTAAGGCTCCTGTGTGCTGTGCGATGTCAGTGCACGTTGAAGATCCCCAGGTGGTCGAAATGTTTCCGGAGCCCTGCACTACGGCACATCTTTCTTCCTTTCTTCTTTCACTTCCTCCGTTATCACTTCCCTTACGGCGCGGTTCAGGTGTCCAACTATATATGAGACAGGTACTGTGCCACTTCCTTTCGCCAAAAACCAATTATTATTATTATCACTCACTCACGGAGCTGGTTGTGCGCCTTTCCTTTCGTGTAAATGAACGGCCTTTGCAAAGTTGTCAACGCCAATGAACTCTGTGAACGCTGTCCGCTCACTTGGTTTGTTTGCTTTTTGAGGAAAGGAAATGGCACAGTAAGCGTCTCACGTATCTCCGTGGACGCCCGAACCGCGCCGTAAAGGAAAGGTTAAAGGAGGGAGGGAGAGAAGAAAAAGAAAACTGAAAATTGAAATCACCCGCCGCGGTGGTTCAGTAATTAGCGCGCTCGGCTATTGATCCGGAGTTCCCAGGGTCGAACCCGACCGCGGCGGCTGCGTTTTTATGGAGGCAAGACGCTAACGCGCCCGTGTGCGGTGCTATGTCCCTGCCCGTTAAAGTTTCCCAGGTGGTCGAATTTTCCGGAGCCCTCCACTACGGCAACTCTCTCTTCCTTTCTTCTTTCACTCCCTCCTTTATTCCTTCCTGTACGGCGTGGTTCAGTTGTCCAACGATATATGATACAGATACTGCGCCGTTTCCTTTTCCCCAAAAAACAATTATAATATAATAATAATTGTTTTTTGGGGGGGAAAGGAAATGGCGCAGTATCTGTCTCATATATCGTTGGACACCTGAACCGCGCCTTAAGGGAAGAGTAAAGGAGGAAGTGAAAGAAGAAACGAAGAGAGAGGCGCCGTAGTGGAGGGCTCCGGAATAATTTCGACCACCTGGGGATCTTTAACGTGCACTGACATCGCACAGCACACGGGCGCCTTAGCGTTTTTCCTCCATAAAAACGCAGCCGCCGCGGTCGGGTTCGAACCCGGGAACTCCGGATCAGTAGTGGAGTGCCCTAACCACTGAGCCACCTCGGCGGGGCGTTTGAAGGTTGGATTTTAAGGATAGGGTCGGCGCTGCGCAGCGGCGGAAGAGCTGTGGCTCAATGCTACTAGTGGCGCATGCGCACTAGTGGCTAGTGAAGAAAAAAAAGGGAGAGAAATATCCGCGCGCGAGGCGCGCGTTTTGACGTCATGTGCCTCCTAGGCGCACTACCACGGCGAAATCGCAAGTTCGCGGCCAGTAAAGCTCTCGCTTTAAAAATCTTCCAGGGTCATCCCCTACTGGTCTACGAGTCCACGCACTTGTGCTTCACGTAAAGCCTGATCCACCAGCCATATCTGGCCGAAAGGCAGAGCGGTGCATAAAGCAGCCTCCTAGGAAGAATGAGTAGGATTAATAGTTCAGGAGCGTAAATTGCTGGGCTAGTTGGTTCATAATGTTGTCAGGGTGGAACCAGCGGAACACAGAGGTGTGGTGTGTGTGTGTGTGGTGTGTGTACTCCCTCCTTTTCTTGTCCTGCGTCCAGCGGTGTGTGGTGTGTGTACCTCCTTTTCTTGTCCTGCGTCCAGCGGTGTGGTGTGTGTACCTCCTTTTCTTGTCCTGTACCAGCGGTGTGGTGTGTGTACCTCCTTTTCTTGTCCTGCGTCTGTGTTCCGCTGGTTCCACCCTGACAACAGAGTAGGATTAAGTATGGGTGGTACTGCCTGTGGGGAGCGACTTTCCCAAATTCAGCGGAAAAGTGTGGATCTGGGCACGCCACAGATGTTACAATGAGGACGATCAGGCCCCCAACTCTGCGCAAGAGGCCCCATTGGTCCTTTATACATTTCGTAAAATCACCCAATTCAACAAACTCAGCCGCATGACATTTCCACCACCCCACAGTACCTTGTCGCATTTAAGCAGCGCCGCATGGCGACATATACAGACGGGCTGCTTTATTTCCCCCCCCCCCCCCCGCCTCTCATACTTTCACCCCACCTTTCCTCCTCAGTCCCATCGACGCAAGTCCGTGCCACTGAGTTGAATTGTGGCCTACAAGGAATTTTCACTAATTTATTCCCACACAAGCACAAAGAACCACTTCATTGAGACACCGACGTGCGGCCGCGATATCCACAAGCTCCTGGACGACGGATGCTCGGCACCCCACCGCTGCCCCTACGACCTGGTTTTCCGCCCGGAACCACTTCAAATAGATTTTTCCGCTGCATTTTCATCAAGCGACCTTTCACATCCAGAACAGGGTTGAAACCACATTTTGCCGCCCTTTTCAAGAGACGCTAACTGCCATAAATTAGGGTGGACAAAGACGAAATGTTAGACGTTCGGCTACTGAGCCGGAGTTGCCGGGTTCGAACGCTGCCACGGCGGACGCGTTTTGCTGGAGGCGAAACAAAAAGCGCCTATGTCCTCTGCGGGTTAAGTGCACGTTAAGGATCGCCTTTTGTTGGAATTATTCCGGAGCCCTCACCTACGGCCACCTTTGTCTCTTTTGTAGCGAAATCTACACTGGGCTACCAGTCGAGCATTTCGCGGTACATGGGAGAGGCCAGTTGCGCGTATGCGCCGTTACCATGGCAGCCAAAGAGGAGCAAAATGCGGCGTGCGCTTCGCCGTCGCCGCTGCCGCGCGCCCACTCTACCGTCAAAGCCGAGCGTGATGTCACGCGGATGAGCAGTTGTGCGCATAAGCCGATACCATGATAACCAGAGAGACCTCACAGCCGCGCCGCGTTCTTTGTCGCCGCCTCGCCGCTCTGTCACGCGAACCCCGCGTCGGGTGCCCAGGATTGTGTATAAAAGGCGGAGATGTAGTTGGAGATGTCCGGACCCCGTAGAGTATCTGTTACGGGTACAATTGGACTTAATTTTGGAAATGTGGCGGACAGTTTTGAAGGATGCTTCACTTCCGCCACCGGTTGGCCCGGTATTCACTATTGCACTACCTCCGGGATCGGCCTTGTCTTAAGCGCGTCTTTACTATCCTGTCTATCCCATCTTTCAACTCTCCTACTATCTGCACGTGGTAGCGATTGTGGCTCGGCTTGAGCCAGTGAGCAGGCCTGTGCACTTTCCTTTTCTTTGTTCCTGGCAACAACAGACAGACAGGGAGATGTGTGGGCAGCGAGCGTGGCTCGGCTTGAGCCAGTAGTCAGGCCCGTGCTGTTTCCTTTTCTTACTTCCTCGCAGCAACATCAGTCAGTCAGTCAGTCAGTCGTCTGTATCGTTTGACATCTGATACCCGATTTAATATCTCCTGCGGGCCCTTGGACCTAAGATATTAAACTTATTTTTGAAATATGCGGACTGCTTGGCTTGAAGCAGTCTGCCACGGGTCAGCCTGGTATTGCACTGCCTCCGGGACCGGCCTGGGGCACAATATCGCGCGCCTTTTCTTTCTATCTTTTGCTCTCCTATCCTTTAACTCCCCTACTTTCAGCACGCGGCAGCGAGCGTGGCTCGGCTTGAGGCAGTAGGCAGGCCCGTGGACTTTTCTTTCTTCCTATCAGCAGCAGCAGCAGTGGGCGTCTGTATCACAACGTTTGACATGCATGCAGAGAAGGAGAGTCCAGCCGCTGCTAAACGGCGGTATAGACAAGGAAGATTAACTCTTCCGATCCTGAGGTTGTCGCCTCGCAGTTGGCTTGAACCAAATAAGAACGCTGGAGTCTGTGTGTACGTGAAAAAGGTATCACCGCTGTCAGAAACAAGGCATCACTCTTCGATCGCGGTGAATAATGCTGAAACCTGCTGTGTTGAGCATCTGGAAAGCGTCATTTTCATCCAAGGAGTCTACGTGGCACCGCGAAAATCTGTTAAACAGACGATTGATGTGGTTGCCATGTGTATACCAGCCTACGGCACGAATTCACAGTTGAGTGTGAGTTTGGGTGATTTCAACAGGAAACAGGACTCTCTTAGGCAGTGTGTTAAAGAAAAGGTTGACTTTAGCTTAGGACCCTCACTTCCAGAGTACTCAATGGGGAACTAATAAATAGCTTGTATACTTAAAAGTCTCTATCAAATCGAAATACTGTAACTTAGAAGGACTTTGGCGTAGGCCAGTTGGTATGACATCGTGAAGAGTAATAATAATAATAATTGGTTTTTGGGGAAAGGAAATGGCACAGTATCTGTCTCATATATCGTTGGACACCTGAACCGCGCCGTAAAGGAAGGAATAAAGAAGGGAGTGAAAGAAGAAAGGAAGAAGAGGTGCCGTAGTGGAGGGCTCCGGAATAATTTCGACCACCTGGGGCTCTTTAACGTGCACTGACATCGCACAGCACACGGGCGCCTTAGCGTTTTTCCTCCATAAAAACACAGCCGCCGCGGTCGGGTTCGAACCCGGGCAAAACCGCAAAACAGGACGGGACTGAGGCAGGCGACAACACAGGGCGGTGTTGTCGCCCTGTGTTGTCGCCTGCTTCAGTCCCGTCCTGTTTTGCGGTTTTGCTCTTCACGACGAAATACTGTATTGAAAAACTTGAGTCCGCTGCATGCTACTTCACAGATCATAGGGCAGTCTTCGTCTCTATCAATCAAAATGACTAAAAGATGTGTGTATCCAATGTCTCTCATTGCTAAACATACAGTGACCACAACAACTTCAGCCAGGGAAACGTACCTTTCGCTTCGTATATCCTGGCATAGCCGAGCTAAGCCACTGCCAATTTTTTGTAGCAGGAAGGAAGCAAGGAAGGAAACGTTTATTGAGCTCTAGAGAGTAGATGAGCAATTTGGCGAAGTCAGGTGTGTCGTCCGTCTTCTTAGCAATGGTCGTCTGCCCCTAGTCCAGGGCTCCGCTGGAGGCCGCTGCCAGCTGTGCTCGCCGCATCAGCCGCAAGTTGGACGTCCTGACGGTCGCTGGAGAGCATTCCTTCCCATTGCTCCACACTCGGGTTTGGTATTTTTGGTACCACCTCTGTTTTCTGGCAGGCCCACGTTATGTGATAGAGCGTGGGTGTTTCATGGCACCATGGGCATTTGTCTCAGCATTGTGTGGGTTGTATTTTGCTGAGTGTATTTAGATTCGGGTATGAGCCCGTCTGTAGCAGCCTCTAGGCGACGGCGTCTTCCCTGGAGAGATATTTATGTGGGGGGGGGGGGTACCGTTTCCTGCAGTCCTTGTAGTGATTCAAGATTGCCGAGTAATCTCTAGGGACAGGTTCGGCTTCCTCGAGGTCGCTTGTGGGGGGAGCTCGGTAAAAAGTGTACCCTCGAGCTACCCTGTCGACCGCTTGGTTGCCTTCTACTTCCGCGTGTCCCGGCAGCCATACTATCGTATGTTTTATTGATTCTTCTCCTTCTGTGCTTTCTTTGGGTCGGTCCCTAGAGCGGAGTATGCTGAATGCTCTGTGACCTAATCTGCCTAACATGAAGTTTCGGCATGCCATTTGAGAGTCGGTTAGTATTTTTAAGGATCGCATAGTCCGGTAGTCCTCCGCTGCCGCTAGAGCGACGGCCACTTCTACAGCCTCGACTACCGTGCAGTCCCGTAGCGACGCGCTGATGATTTCCCGCATGTTCGAGTTTATCACAGCCGCTACCGGGTTTGGGTTGTTTTGTACCGTCTTTCTAGAGTATGTGGCGCGTCCACATACACCGTTGTTGCCTGGGGGGCTAGTGATTTTTGGATGTACTCGGCTCTCGCCTTTCTGCGTTCTTCGTGTAGGTTGGGGTTCATGTTCTTGGGGATGGGGGTCACTCTAATTGGTGCCCCGTATGCCGTCGGGGATAGTCGCGGATCGCTGGATTTCTTGTATTTGTTCGTTGCATCCCAACTTCTGCAGAAGCTCCCTGTCAGACGGAGTCTGCTGTAGTCTCTGCAACTGGGCGACGTGTTGCGCCTCTCTCAGTTCTTCAAAGTTGCTATGAAGTCCTAGTGCTAAAAGCTTCTCTGTGGATGTGCATTGTGGTAGATGGAGTGCTGTTTTGTATGCTTTGCGTATAATCGCATCAATCTGTTGAATTTCGCTTTTGATTGGGCTGTAGTATGGGAGACTGTAGGTGACTCAGCTGATCACCAGGCTCCTTACCAGCTTTAGCGTGTCTTCTTCTCGCATGCACGAAAGTTTATGGGAGACGCGCGTGATCATGCGGGCTACTTCTAGGGCGGAAGCTTTGAGTACAGCAAGTGCATGTGTACACCGTTGGTTTGATTGTGTCCACATGCCCAAGATTCTTATGAGTATTTTCTCTGGTATGGGTTTTCCCTCTAGGTAGATGTTGAGCCTTAGCTCGTCGCTGTTCGGGACTGTGCGGTTTTGTTTGCCTCTCCAGACTCTGAGCAGTTCTGATTTTTCGGTGGAGCATGCTAGCCCTCTCGCTTTTATGTAGCTCTCTACGCAGGTCGCGGCCTCCTGTAGTCTTTCTTCCTTTTCTTTTAGTGAACCCATATTTGTCCAGATGGTGATGTCGTCGGCATATATGGCATGGTGCATTCCTTCCACTTCCTTAAGTTGTTTTGCAAGGCTGATCATTGCAACGTTAAAAAGCGTAGGTGAGATGACCGAGCCATGGGGAGTTCCCTTGCTAAGGGGGTGTAACTTCTCCGAACGGAGTTCTCCCAGCCCTATCGTAGCTGTTCTATCTGAGAGGAAAGCTTTGACGTAACCGAAGACCCTCCCGCCGCAGTTCAGGTTGTCCAGGCCTGTCAGGGGATGGCTTCGTGGCTTACGTTGTCAAAAGCTCCTTTGATATCCAGTGCCATTATTACGTTCTCTCCGTCCCCAGGGACGTTACTTGGAACTCCTTCTTTGATTTGTAGAAGTACGTCTTGGGTCGACAGTTTCGCCCTGAATCCGAACATACTGTAGGTATAGAGTTCGTTATCCTCTATGTATTGTTGTAGCCCTAATGTTACCACTCCCGCGTACAGCTTGCCGAGGCATACTGTGGGTATAGAGTTCGAACATACTGTGGGTATAGAGTTCGTTATCCTCCATGTATTGTTGTAGCCTTAATGTTACCACTCTCTCGTACAGCTTGCCGAGGCACGATGTGAGGGAAATGGGTCTTAGGTTTTCGATTTGTAGCTTTTTACCCGGTTTCGGAATCATAACCACCTCTGCATGCTTCCAATCCTCGGGAACTGTCTCCGCTGCCCAGTGCTTGTTGAGGAAATCGGTTAATTCTGCGACTAGCTCGTCACTGAGGTTGCGGAGGAGTGCGTTGTTGATTTTGTCCGCACCCGCTGCCGTATTCCTAGTTGTGTTTCGAATTTCTGCATAGACTTCTCGTGTGGTGAGTCCATCTATGGTGAGGGGTCTACAGCAGGGAGCAGCAGTTCACAACTGGCAGCTAGGGCCTGGAAGTGGTAAAGGAATGTGGTTTCTTAGGGCAGGTAGTGACCGCTGATCCGGATCATGAGAGGGAAATAACTAAAAGGATAAAAATGGGGTGGCGCGCATATGGCAGGTTCTCTCAGATTATGAATGTTAGTTTACCAATTTCCCGCCAGAGAAAAGTGTACAACAGCTGTATCTTACCGGTACTCACCTATGGGGCAGAAACGTGGAGGCTAAAGAAAAGAGTTCAGCTTAAGTGCGAAGAAAAATGATAGGTGTAACGTTAAGAGACCGGAAGCGGGCAGAGTGGGTGAGGGATCAAACGCGGGTTAATGACCTCCTAGTCGAAATCAAGAGGAAGAAATGGGCTTGGACAGTTCATGTAATGCTAAGGCAAGATAACCGCTGGTCCTTAAGGGTAACGGAGTGGATTCGAATAGAAAGTAAGCGTAGCAGGGGGGGGGGGGGGGTCCAGAAGGTTACGCGGGCGGATGAGATTAACAAGTTTGCAGGCAAAGGGTGGGTGCAGCTGGCAAAAGACAGGGTTAATTGGAGAGACATGGGAGAGGCCCTTGCCCTGCAGTGGGCGTAGTAAGGCTGCTGCTGCTGCTGCTGCTGCTGATGATGATGAACTGCCAGGCGACAACCTCAGGATCGGAAGAGTTAATCTTCTCTTGTCTATACCGCCGTTTAGCAGCGGCTGGACTCTCCTTGTCTGCATCCATGTCAAAAGTTGTGGTACGTACGCCTACTACATCATCTTTTATACGCAATCCTACGCGTGCGACGCGTGGTTCGGGTGGTAGACCGGCGTCCGGCGAGACGGCGCCGAAGAACGCAGCGCAGCTGTGGAAATCTCTCTGGTTACTATGGTATGGGCGAATGCGCACAAATGCTCACCCGCGTGACGTCACGCTCAGCTTTCACGGTGGAGCGGGCGTGCGGCCGCGGCGATGGCGAAGCGCTAATACACCCCTAATACATCCCGGTTCAATACAATCCCGAATGCTCTCTTTGTGAGGCTCCGAGAGCAAACTTCGAACACATACTCTTCATATGCCGAGAACTCCAACCACCATCTCGCTGGAACTTCAAAGACCTAGCAGGTTGGGAGATCGCGGTCTCTAGCTAAGAGCCGGCCTCATAGAAGAGGCTGGTGGAATGGGCGGAGAAGGTCGCCAGAAGTAATGGACTGACGGCCTCCATCCGAGATTAAGAACCAAGCCAACCAAACCTCCCCTAATGCCTTCCCTTACTTGGTTGACAAAAAAAAGTTTTACCTACCTACCTACCTGGCTTCAAATTCGTAGATCCTATGAACGTGGATCTAAGTGCTTGCGCGGCGTCAAGCTATAAAGGGCCTTACATATATATCTTTGTTCGTGCTAACTTAGCTCGTTCCCTTTGTTTTATTCCGTTCTGTGCTGGTCGGAAAGTTTCATCTTTTTATTTCTTGAAAAATACTTCTGGTAGTGTAGATGCTTAGTTATTCTATGTGTGTTGCATCTACGCGGCGCAGGCGAAAGTCGGATTCTACGAGTAACATCAATTCCTCATCACTTTGGCCGCACGCATACAAGCGAAAAACCTAGCGCGAGGATGCACGCCTTTGGTGGAGTTACCCGCACCCCGCAATTCCACTAGCTGTTCGCTTCGATCAGGCTTCCTATGCTGCCTGCTCTTAATTCAAACGGGTCTTTGACTCTTGTATAACACCACTTATCGTGAGACAGCTGTAGTTGCTTCTTAGAAAATTAATGCACAAATTCTGCGTTCAGAAAAAAAGCAGTTATCATCTTTCGCACGAGGTAAATTACAATAAGTTGCGTTTCAGTTAGCTGTTGTTTCCTCACTCATGTATATGTATTCAAGAACACTGCCATGAATGTTGTTAATTCCGCGATGCATTTGCAGCTCTCCAAATTGTATAGTGCAGCCGCAGTTTAATTATCGGGGCCTGTTTATTTATTTTTTTATTTATTGCAACCTCAAAGGCCCCACTGAACGGGTATGACATGTGCGCTTGTTTGAATTTCCTGAAGAATTCTTGCAGTATGTGTTTATGTGGTTTTTTTGTGTAAATGCGTCAGTGTGAAGTCATATACTGGCCGGAGGCTGTACCATGCCGGCAGATGGTCTTGTCTCGGATGCAATGTTAGTTAGAGTATCTCTTCGCATTGGCCTTTAAAACACAGTACTGATGGACTGATAAAATGTGGTTTTTTGTTGAGTAATTTTTTCGATGGGCTCTTGGTAAAAATTGCATGGCAGAGATGTTTCGGGAGAGACCGGACTTTCAGGACGTATGTGCATTTCAGTGCGACTCTTGGATCCTCTAGACCGGGCTCATCAGCTTCAAGATAAAGGTTGGTTAACCGGGATGTTCTATATGCTCCAGATGATAGGCGATGACCGAGATTATGAACGGCGCCTGATAGTTTCAAATAGGGGGCTTTTGCTGAACCATCTACCACGTACCCATAGCCTAGCTTAGAGCGCACCAGAGAGGGAAATAGGCATGCTCTATGGGACACCCACCGTTTTCGAGAAAGTACATTCAGGAAATATTATTAAGGGTTTCAGAAGCTTTCTTTTCAAGGTTGTTTATGTGTAGCACAATGTGACTTTCTAGTCAAAAGTGAAGCCTAAAAGCTTATGTTCTTCCTTAACTGGTAGTGCGCGTTCGTTCAGGTATAGATTAGGATCAGCCAGTTCCCAGTCTTAATGAGAACAAAACAGCTGCTGTTTTCGAAGGGAAAACTTAAATCAATATATGTCGGCCCAGGCACCCATTTGATTTATTGCCATTTGCATATGTGCTGGATGAAGTGCGTGCTATCTGTAGGTCTTCTAAATACAATGAATACTATACGATCTTGGGGATTATTTTAGCTAAGGAATTCATTTTTACTGCGAACAGCGCCGTGCTTAGAATTCATCCCTGGGGTACGCCGTTCTCATGGGCGAAAGTCAGAGAAAGAGTTGCTCTTAGGTGGATTCGGAATGTGCGGTTAGCCAGGAACTCGCTCAAGCAGCTCAGCATTCTGCAGCGGATTCCTACGTCTGCTAGGTTACGGAGGATACCGAACCTGCATGTGGTATCATACGCCTTCTCCAGGTCGAAGAAGACGTCAATACAGTGCTGCTTGTGGATGAACACCTCCCGGATGGTGTTTCCTAGGCGGGCAAGAAGATCAATGGTTGAATACTTTCTTTCTGAATCCTCATTTATGTATGTTCAAGAGTCACCAAGATTCAGCTACGGAAGTCAGTCTAATGTTGACAACGCTTTAGTACTATATTGCAATGCAGCTAATCAAGTGCTAACGATCTGTAACTGCTAGGACTTAGTGGTGGTTTTTTGGGTTTAAGAAAAGGTGCTATGGCCTGGTGCAGTTTTTTTACTGGAGGATAATACACTATTTATTCCTGCAGTGTGATAAGCTGGTTGTAGTCTTCATGCATGCCTACTCCAGAGGGAAGTTTGTTTTTCTGCCATCGCTTTGTGTTTCTGGAATGTGTTTGTGTTGTTGGACAAAACTGAGACCTGAGCAATATGCTCGCAGAATATATTGGCTTGTTTCTCTAATAATGTTTGTGTACCGGGAGTTGTCAACAACGGTAATGTGAAAGGAGTATGGTGACCAATGGATTTCCGAACTTGTTCCCACATTTTGTTTTTACGGCATTACACTTTTTATAGAGGGCGCATATTTCCGCCTGGAGGTTTTCTCTGCATTTCTTCGTGTGCACCTTGCTCTAGCCTTAGCCCTTTTAAAGATAAGTAAGTTTTCAGCAGTGGGATACCGACAGAGATCAGCCGAATACGCCTAGTGTTAAACTGAAACAAACTCTGGCGCTATGCATTGCACATCATGTCTTCATCAACTTCCATCTGGGACGCGAATAGATCATACCAGATTAACCTCGATCAGTCCAATATCCTTGTCAGACGTGCCGATGACCCAGCAAAGCAAAACAATGAGCCAGTCGGGCTAAGCACATGCTTTCGGATGCCGACTCAGTTCAACTTCATTTAAACGATAACATTCTTTTTGTGAAGCATAGAAAAGAGATTCACCACCACTTTTATTGTTTTAAATATTTGGTCATTTTTGTCATTTTCTGGACGTACAGCCTCCGAACTGAATTATTTTGCGCACCATTTCAGCACTCTACGTCGAAATATCTTGTAACGTTATTGGCAAAGCGTGTTTTCCAGTTCACTTGCGACCTTCCCCTTCTTTTTTCATGCACAATGTCTCTCACATGTGGAGCCATAGAGAGAGACTTATCTGCGTAAAGATGAAGAAACTACCGTTAAACCTCCAGTGTAGTACAGTGGAACCTGTAAAGTTTCAAATAAATCCTGTTAATCTCTTTTTCACAGGCACTAAATTCTTTCCTCTGATTTTTCTTTCAAAGAAGTTGAAAGGGGGACTGTGCCTGCATTGTTACATATTACCTACATAGATATTGCCTAATACCCGGTACTACGTTCGGTTTTATTTAACACCAGGCAAAATTAAAGCATTCCTCACGATCTGCGAACCAGATAGCTGAGGACCCGTAGAGCTCTAAGACGGATGCCGACAGGAATGCTTGTCTGGTGCACACGCACTTCTGACGCAACCCAGAAGAAAAACACGCATCTCTGAGTAGACCAACGGAGAAAAAGGAGCAATATGAAGGCAAAAAGGGTGAACCAGAGCCAGAATTGTGTGTGATAAAAGGAACAACTAAGGATCGACAGGGAAGACTCTAGAAGAATCGACCAGGACAGCAAAAAGGTGTCGCTACTCCTGTTTCCCAACAGAAGTGAAGAGCTCGTATAAAGCTGCCGCCACCCCACACAAAAAGAGAAACCCTTCAGGCATGCTGCTGAGAAGTGCGGTGACAAAAGCGTGGCGCCTTTAGCCTAGGCGAATCACAAAAAAGAAAACAGGGGGCCAACAAAAACATGAGTAAAGACTTCTCCCGAGTAAACAAGACGTGTTTACCAGCAACGCCGCCTTTGCCGGAGGTCACAGAAGCAAGAGGAAGGGATCCTTATAAACCTAGCCGTGATTGGGACACCTTTGTGCATAGCGGAAACGAAAAGAAGATTGTGGGCTCCTATGTACGTGCCTTCTCTGGCTGCAGCGCCCTCGAGGGCATTCAATGGTTTCCCAGCTAGCTCTGACCCCCCACTGAAGGTCAGGAATCATCTAGAGGATGCAATTCAACTTGTTAAGTTTATTGTAAAAGCAACACAACTGAAAGAATAAAAGTTCGTACGATGTGAGCTGTATTCAGAAAGAGTGATTAGGCGAGAGACACATAATCAATTTATTGAAGAGAAAAAAGGCTTAGCAGCTGTACAGAAAAGCGCAATATTTGCGAAAAGAGTTACAACTCATTCAGCTAAGCGAGTCTACTATGCCTGCAGTCTGTTGTAACTATAAATGAATACATAGCTTAGAAAAGTCCGTGACTGAATGCAGAAAGTTCGGAGGAATATGTAAAGACAAACAGCATCGTCTATATAAATAAAACTATATGTAGTGATCAAAGTCGTAAATTCATGCACGCGAAAAGTATCATTTCAGTGACACACTCCAGAACTAAATGAATACACTGTGAAATCAGAAACACGATACCTGACCTTTATCCGGAAATTAGTGTTCATTCGGTACAAATGTTACGCGAAATCGTATACAGCTCATTCGGTCAAAAAGTCGTTAGCGGAGTAGTAGTCGACACCGTGTGTCGGAAATAATAGGGGTCTGCATAAAAAAAATGGTATCGTGGCAATTTGCGTTTGTAGTGATTGATGAATTATTTCTGTGTGATAGGCGAAGACGATTTAATTAAATCGTTATAATATAACTGATTATTTGAAGAAATAAAAATCGAAAAAAAATTTAAAAAATGTGTTTCGAACGTGAAAGAATGCTTAGAATGAAAAGTTAATCCTTGAAGATCTTAATCAAAAAAATGTACAGTATGTAATTGATAAGTAATTGAAACACTCCGAAAAAATGAAGAATGCGTTCAGAGGTGTTTAAACTCCTCAGAATGGAAAGCAAATGTTTGCTGATTCTAAGTATTGGTGTATACGTCGTACGAATAAAAAGAATCTTGTAAAAAAATATTCTAAACAGTCGCATCAGTATCAGATGACGCGCCAAATGGCGTACGCTATCGCGTCAACTCATAGGCGCAGCATGGTAGTCCTCTAACGATTTTTTGTTTGTAAGTTGCGTGAGCAGGCAAGAAGAAGGCGCTCCATTTACGTTCGAATAAGTACATTATGATTCTCTTGAATTTGCCTCATCTCCTAGAACCATTTATTTCTGAAAATGACAGCTACGGCTTTTTCTACTTTTGAGCAATGCCTAATCTATGTGCTTCCATTGAGCATTGTACCAGAAAGCGAACATGATCGAGAAGTGTCTTCCGTCGACTGGAACGCAAAGATTACAACAAACGAGCTAATAATATCCAAAAAAGCTAAGCGGCCAGGTAACTGATCTCATGCACATCGTTTCCCGACCGCAGCACAATGCTACAATATCGTACATATATAGGCTTGGGTGCTTTTAAAATGCTCATTCAAAATGAATCTCGAGCAGAAAGGGCAACTCGAATTAGGAGTGGGGCCGCAAATAGCACTGCTGTGCCGCTTCCGGGGCAGAAGGACGCTCAGTTATGTTTCCTTCTTCTTGGCTGCCGGCATCAGGATGCGAACTGTTTGTGGTGCACACCAAAAATCCCGGTTTTGTTTCCTTAAACATAGCGGTTGAGCTTCCTGAAGGGAGTCCCCATAAAATAAAACATTTCTCATCGTGTAGCCAATGCCGACGGCAAGAGCTGTTTCAACACTGTGCAGTAATGATGGATTCCCTTTTATGCTCTTAGGAACGCATTCAGGCCAGCAGAGAAGATTTGTAATTTTCTGTTCCCGCAATATTGCCTATTGTTGATGTGACATCAGTAACATGTCGAACCCTTATTCATGCCACACTGAACAAATCGCGATGAAAAATCTCGGCATGATATTATGAGGCAGCTACCAGAAAATTCAAGGAAATGAATCTTAACCAAACATTCACCTGCGGGTGAACCGCTGCGTTTGTAGGATTAGCTGCAGCACACGAAAAAACTCAGGGGAGACTTATGCTCAGCTTAAGGGTGTGACCCGATAACGGCACAGGGTCTTATCACGCTAGCCTGTCTGACCTTCCCGGCAAGACCCACCTCGCCGAGTGCGAGCTTAAGACACTGACTTGATGGTGATCCCATCCGCATCCGCCAGTATCCAATTCGATTCGCGGCGCAGGAAGCAGTTGAGGCGTTGGTGCAGGAAATGCTACAGCAAAGCATCATCGAACCCTCCCAAGCCCTCTACCTGTCCCCACATTGTGATTATGAAGAAGAAAGACAGCACAATGCGCCTTTGCACTGATTTTCGGCAGCTGAATCGTGTGCTTGTCTCGGACAATGAACCGATTCCATGGGTAAACATGATGTTTTCTCTGCAGGACAAGAGCCGATACTTTTCTAAGTTCGATTTCACAAAATGATATTAGCAGGTTCCTATGCACCAAGAATCTAAAAAATGACTGCTTTTTCTTCTACTTTCGGTCTCCACCTATTCCGTCTTAAGCCTTTTGATATGAAAGCGGCCTCTGCGGTGTGCACACGGCTCATGCGAAAGTTCATGGAATGCCTCCCCAGCATTTTTCATTATTTTGGCGACGACTTGGTGGCAACTGAAACCTCGTAAAACCATGTATTGACAGTGCGGCCTTTTTTTCAGCGAGTTTACCCGACAAAGAGCGAAATTGATTTTTCGTCTCTTTAACTTCTAAGCGATGTAGTGGGCCATGGGGTCTTGCGCCCGCAAACTGCTACAGCAAGCCGCAAGCAGCCCGGGGTCTGTTACGTATCACTTCCCAGACACGGGCACTTCTTTGTTTTATTTATTGCTTTTTGTTTTGTTATGTAATGTTTTATTTTTATTTTTCCCAGAACACATACAAGGCGGCTCTTTAACCAAGTCGGACGACCGCTCGTCTGTGGTCCAGGGGTAGCGCGCCTGGCCCACGACCAAAGGCGCAGCGGTTCGAGTACCGGCTTTACCATTTTTCTTTCCAGCGCGATTTCTCTTGTTTCTTCAAAGGCACTAAATAATGATAATGGAACGACGTCACGACCCTGTACACCAATGAGCAACTGTGTAGTGACATCATTACTGTTTAACTGTGTGATCACTGTGGGTCGTTTCAATTGACCGCGCGAGGTCATGTGCTTTTGACGTCACAATCTTTTCGACCAATGCAGATTTTCTAGGGACGCCAACGCCAACTAGGACGCCGGGTTCTCCACTGAACGGTTCCCTTAACGTTACCGCGATAATAGTCGCGTGAAAGGCGTGATCTCCACACCGCTTCTACCAGTAGATTTGGAAAGGCTTGTTGCTTTTATTTATTGCTAGCGACGGAAGTTTGCATGTATTTTTTCACGCGAGCTGCAATGACTCAGACGCATGTACTGTGGTGGCAACGCAGTATCAAAAACTTGCGATTAACTTCAGCGGTTTCACTTCTCAGTTGAAGACTTCACGGGCATGTCGCGCATGTTGTCATTTTCTTTGTGCCCATGTTGATAAAATGACAACGCTAAGAATGAAACACAGTGGAAGATTCCTGAACAGTTTCGCTTTTTATTATACAGTTCAAGCTTTTCCTCATATTTCTGCAATGAAAATCTCAGCCGTAAATTTACTGAATCCAGAGGTGGCCAATCACTGGCCCCTAACTGCAGATTGTTCGCTGCGTTCCCGAGCACAAACCACATCATGAGGCAGTTCATTCAGAAACCATGGTGGGGAGAATTCTGTTATTCTGGTGACTGTTATTTTGTATGACCTGAAAGACTTCTGCTTAAGATATGTGACGTAGACGAAATTTTTTTGTACTTATTAAGAACACAATAACGGTGTATAATGTGCTGATATAAATTATTAGTCGCGTTAGCGAAGACGGCTACTTAATTCCTGGCTACCAAATTTAAAGGTACTGGCCTAGAAGTGATTAAGCTTTTAATGTCCTTGCATCGTACTTTAGGCGCCATTACAAAAATAAAAATATCAATACGTATTATGAACCTCGAATGTTTTTTTTGAATAGCGCATAGATTTTATCGACATAATGTCCACAGCAAGATACCTTGGTCAATTTCAGATCGCAACTTTGAGCCTCGATATTACTGAACTTCCATACACTGAAAGCTTCTAAACCCTCCATATGGATTTTTTGGAGTCATTATGGAGCATATAGAGCCGGTATGAACTGTATAGAAGCAACTACGGAAACTTACGGACTCCATATGACGTAATCTACACTGTATAGAAAACGTTTAGAAATTATATTAAATTATTGTGGACTCCGTACTGACTAGACATTGAATTTTGTATATATTTTCTATATCTTATGGACTCCATATTCTCATAATTTCATACGAACGGCCGATAACGAACGTTTGAGTAGGGTATAGTTCATATCAATCCTAGAAGAAGCGCCCATGAGCCCGCACTTCCGCTAAAGCTCTTGTTCCAGCTCCGCTAACGAAAAGAAAACGAGAAAATAAAATTTCCTACCTTTTCTAGTGACTTACTCATCTTGGGAGGTCCCCGGAAAAGAAATGATGGGTTTGTACAGCTGCGACTGTTTCATATTCCTAGAGCCCATCAGAAAAAAATTCATTCCCAGAGAACCATCTTTCGTTGTGGGAGAATATCCAACTGAAAAGATTCTTGCACCTAGGCAGGAAAGAAAGAAAAACTATAAGAAAATAAGAAAGAACCTCTCCCATATCCTATGTCTTCCCTGAAGTAGCACGATTAAGGAACTGTTTTCTTGCTCTGCTCCTCTATTACGAGTGGTCAATTCCAATGAGCTTCCGAACTAGGCACGCAGATCCCGAGAAAGACTGAGAGGCCAATAAAGAGATGTTTTTTTAAATGGGAAAGGTCGACTCGTTCTGTGTATGTCTGCCTCAACGATGTTTTTGCGTGTAAGCGAACCTTGAGAGTGTTCACCAGCGCCACCCTCGTCCATAGCGGTGGACGTAGCACGTCCTGTAATACCGCAAGTGTGACGTAGAACGTCTTCTAACGGCGAGGGCGGAAACTGTGCGAGAGCCCTCTTATACTACCTATGACATCAAGACTGCCAGAACCGAGACCCCCGTTAAGCTATTAGCAGACAAGGCAAATGAAATGAGGGGCTCGTTTGACAAACATAATAAGGAAGCCAACAGTCACCGAAACCAAGGTGCATAGGGAAATGTTTTCTATTTTTTTTTAAATTTCTAATGCCAATCAATTGTTTTTTTGTAAAGAAAATTACTTATAAACAAGCAGAAAAAACAACCATGCCACCAGTGGGATCTGAACCCACGACCTCCGAATATCGCGTCCGGTGCTCTGTTCCATCCAACTCCAAGGCTCTTCAAGGAACATGGCCTTGCTGCAGGCAGAGATAAATTTTTCGATCAGAGCCAAAGGATGTGCAACCACGTGTGTTTGTGGGTCCGCCAAAGCAAAGCCTAATCTCTTTATTTTATTTTCTGCTCGCTCTCAGCCTTCGAAGAGGAGTCTGTGTCTTCCGTTTCGTCTGGAATACGAGGAACGCAAGCGAGCTCAATATCTGCTATTCTTGGTAGGCTGCGGATCTAGAGGGCTTGTTCCTCGAATAAATTCAAAGGCAAGACAGCATTCGACGAATAAAAGGAGAAATCATGAAATTTTACTGAATTCCTGTTGACAATGCTCTCCACCCGCCCCCTCTTTGCCTACCACCTCCTACCTTGGGAAAGAAACTAGGATATTATTCTAATACCTTTATTCGTGGATGTTCTACCGGTCACACAAACCAGTACAAACGCAGATATGGGTGTTGAATTACTAGCTCTGACGAGTGTTTTACTGACCCTGTAAACACTTAGCCAAGGACCAGGTTTCAACTCTGGACGTGCATGAAAAATCACTTCTTTGCCTGACACAAAAGAGACCGTTAGTATGAGAGAAGTTGGGAAGCAAACGTCTAGAAGAGATATTTCGGAATTAAGCAGTAAAACTGAGTGCCAGCACGTGGTTCATGAGCGTAAACATGTGCAGTACTTTCTGTCCCATCCGCAAACTGCAAGTCGCCGTCAATAAACGGCCATTGTACGACGCCCAGAGAAAGTTTTTACGCGTAGCACAAACCGAGGAAGAAGTCTTGAGCGGTGCGGCGCTTACATCCATCATTTCTATTGCTTTCGTTCCTCCAAATAAGTGCAGACTTGCTTACCTGGCACAATTGTGTAAGACGCAATCAAGCTTTCCGTGATTTTTCACAAAGTTGCCACAATATCGTTTTCTAAGCAACCGACAGCCTTCTCATCTTCAAGCTAAACATAAATCTAATTGTGAGTAAAACGTAAGATGTAATGAAAGTGGCGCGGTGAACGAGGACAAAAGTAGAACACACACGGAAGGACCAGCCCCTCGGACTTGAGTATTTTGCACACGCGCCCGACGTGTCCTGAAGATGGCTAGAAAACGCTAGTCTCAAGTGGTGTAGTAATGCCCAAGAAGAAAACTGGTGCTATATGAACTGCAGTATATCTTCGGCGTTTTCTTTTTGGCACAATGTGTTTCGTACCACAAAATTTAACCAGAAAAGAAAAAAATTACAGGCTCCTTTCTGTACGATGCAAAGGAGCAGCACCAACAGCCGATAGGCGGTAAGCTCTGCTGCACAATGATCACATACAGCCACCCAGACTTAACGCATCTTCCAGCTCCATTAGAAATTTGCTCCCTTACAACGCACCTAATAGGCTGATAATAATTATAGTGCCCCGCTAAATTTAGACACCCGCGTAATGAAGCTGCTTCCCGGAAAACAAACCCAACACTACGCCAGTGGTCGTAATTAAAGTTCTGCCAGCTATGGACATGTCCGGTCCAAACTTTTATATATTACAGAACTTTAGCCATGCATTTTTGCCACGGTACACGTTGAAATTAACATTCCTACCCGCGAGTAGCGCAGCATCTTGCTCCAGTAGCACGCACATGCTTTATAGCGGGAATTCTTTGAGCGGGTTTGAGATGTACTCGGCGACACGTGCACAGCCTCGGAAATTAAATCGTTAGACTGAAATATGAATGCAGACGTTTCTGTGATATTTTCGAGGAGGGGGGGGGGGGGGGGTGACAGAGTACAATCGCTCTATTTTTTTAAAAGAAAGCTTAACTTTGTTTGAAACATCGAAGCTGCACGATATTTTATTCGTTTTATCGCTGATTTATTGTCTGTATAGGCTCAGAACATAAGTTGGGCATGGTAGGAGAAAAAAATGCCGATTATTTCTCCGTCTTATCGGCGAGAAATGTTATTCGCGTTGCTACATCCGAGAATTGGGAAGAGGAGAAGAGTGATGAAAGAAGGCTGAAGAAAAAAAACAACATGGGTTTGAGGACACGGAAGGAGTGCAGAAACTGTATCATGGCCGGTAGACCTGCCATCCGCTCCGTCAGGAAAGTGATGGAGGAAGTAAAAAAAAGGAAGGCGCTTAATTATCAATAGCGATGACATCATTTCGGCTTCAGGACTTTATCTTCTTTCAACTGCTTATGTTGTGCTTGTTATCTCTTCTTAATATCCGCTCAGATAATTTTCCGCGTATTTCTTTGACCATTAAAGGTTGTTTGCTCAACATTGCTCAGCAATCTACTGTGTAACTTTGCAGTCCTCTTCACCGAGTGGTTCGTAGTTATTCTCATCATTTCTGTGTCATAATTATCGATTTTATTTTTATTGAGTCATTACTAGTTATTTTTATTTTGCAGCGCAACACGTAGTCATCGTTAGTCTTTATCAATATTACAAAATAATCTAATTGGGTTCTTCCTGCGGCAGCCACGTTCTGGTCTCCCCGTCCTCTCCCATACAAGTAGAAAGGAAGATTTACTTTTCCACTTTGCACCTGCCAACCTTCGCAGGTGGCAGGAGACACGTGGCTGTTCCGTGTGGTAACATCGGCAGGTGGAAGTTTTTATTTTTCTGGTGTCCACACTGGAACAGCAATTTAGGATTAATTGAGCTGCTGCCTGACACGCTGGGCAGGCTTCAGACAAACCGACTAACACACCGAGGCTAAATGCAGGGCATGAGCACTATAAGTGCTAGCGAACTAAAAGCTTTGTCGCCATGATCTTAACGTGTACTTTCTTCGGCAGCGCCTCTCTGAATTCGGCTGTGGGCGGGTGAGGAAACACGAGAGAGCGCATGCGTGGTACGCCCTGATAAATCGAATGTTTGTTTTCGCGCATGTTTGGCTATCACAAAGGGCTGTCTCCTACCAGCGTCTTGATCCCGCGCGTTTGCTTTTAGCGACAATGCACACCCTTTGTGTTCTTCAGGGCCTTTCTCCACAGCGCCGTAGGTCGATGCACTTTCCCGTCGTGCACGTCACATGATCGATAGCCTGATTCGGTTGAAGTTCTGTTATTTTTCAGTTTATTTTATTCCGCGTTAATGGACGACGAAAAGGTTGTGCAAGGGTATGTGTCCTCAAGCGGATTCGGTCACAGTGCCGACGCACAGAGGAGGGAGAGCTACTCGATAAATGGCACTTTGAATAAAAGCGGAAAACATAGAATGAGGTTTTTCTGACTCAATGCAACACACCAGGAATGACGGACGACTCGCAGCGGAAATAATCTGGAATCTTTTCTGAGATATAATTATAGTTGAATGTGGTGAATAAAGTTGTTATCGCAAGCATCGCGAACAGCTTTCGCGCGAGTAGGATGCATATCCTCTGTGGAGTTTTGGTGTACGTTGTGCGTTGTTTTCTTTTTGACTGACAGCAGGTTATGGAGCTGTGAGCGTTAATTTTTAATGCACATTAAGCCCAGTTCACTACGATGAACGCGAACGTTTCAATAATGTTGACCGCCGCTTCGAGAGTGCCACCGAGTGCATTTCTTCTTCTAAAGTTAGAAGAAGAAATTGAGCCCTCAGGTGAGCCACTTCCTAGGTGTGCCCACGCAAGGGTGCACCTCTTGCTAGGAAGAGAAGAAAACAAAACGTTTTGTTCTCTAGAAAGAAAACATAACTCTGGCACACACCCTTGCTATAAAAACTTGGAAAACGCTTTACCCACTCTTAAAAGTACAATCCGATAGAGCTACAGATACCTTCCGCGCAAGAACTCCTCCACTGTAGATTCATAGATCACGGGGAGCTGTCATAGCATAAATGGCGCTGTGGTGCAGTGATTTAGCAATGCGCCTCTTTCGCACCAGGTAACTGGTTCAAAAACAGCCACAAGTGAAGTTTGTGAGACCTGGGTTGCTCGTCCCAGGCTTCCGTAAGGCTCCTTTTTGCACCGACAGTTCTTCGGGAGGCTGTCTATCGACTGATGAGCTCATACGCAGTGGCATGCATGGTAAGCAGGTGGCAATTGTATTACATTTGTTTGAATTAATTTCAGTCTTTCCTACAATGGAAGACAGCTTGCCACCTGGGCCCCGTGACAGGTGCGGCAAGTGTTTTTTCGTGACATGGACGGACGAACTCCGGCTTTTCTCGTAAACTGGGCCTCTAAAGCAATCGCATGAATACAAACAAAAATGCACGAGTTGCGCTCTTAGATAACAGGCTGTCTTCAAGGGCGCTTACAGCATGACGGTATATCCTTCCCTACACTCTGAACATATCCACGCGTTGAAGTGCAGTCAAGAGATCAGAAGCGCTATTCCCGAAGCGTCTTTGCAAGCGGATCCGTTCCTGATCAGCTTGCGGCCGTCGCAACGTCAGCCGCCGCAACCGTACGTGCGCGAGCAACGGCGCTGGTCAATCGGGTACCGTACTTGCGCCTGCGGAGCTGCCTGATACCAGCTCCTCATTTCGGTGCGCCAGGCTTGAGGTCCGCTCCCGTGACAGAAGCATAATGCGCTAAGTGCAGTCGAAAGACGGTTCTGTCGCTAATCAACTTCGCCTCCATTCTTCTTCAGGATGCTCACCACGATCGGCTTAAACGTCTCGAGGGGCCGTATGCTATAAGCTGTTCATTTTTCGTTGTCCGTTTCGCGACCGATCTATCCTCCGGCAGTGTTCAATCAGATGTACCTGCGGCTTTAGAGTGTCTGTAGCAAGCGACCCGGCCAATGGGTGGCTGGCGACTGGGCCTTACAATTGGCTGAAATTG
The DNA here is from genome assembly GCA_030143305.2 of Amblyomma americanum. Taxonomy (NCBI): domain Eukaryota; kingdom Metazoa; phylum Arthropoda; class Arachnida; order Ixodida; family Ixodidae; genus Amblyomma; species Amblyomma americanum. The sequence continues at coordinate 25,431 of JARKHS020004866.1, forward strand.
GATACAAAAGTGGTAGAGGTCTACCGTGATTAAACCCAGTACACGTGTACAGCAGGGGACAATTAAGCTCCACCTTAAGTACTTTAGTGGGTGAATACCCATAATACCTTTAGGCCATGATGTCCTCATTATCATTTTATAGTTACTGTTTGACGGCAATAGTCACAGCACGTTACCAGTAACAGCACAGAATGTCGCGTACCGAATGTTTCGCAACTGCAATTAAATTTTTCAGCCCGAAATGAAAAGTTTTTGAAGCAATTAACAGCTGTCTTTACAACAAAATAAAGGTAACAATCCTCGTTTTTGAGCTTTTGGCCCCGAAACGCAATAAGCGAGTCAATTCCTCTGACCCTATAGAGAGCTATAGTCTGAACTTGACCAGTTACACACAGCGCAGCTTACGGCCAGCTCACACGGCGCCCGAGAAATCAACATTGTATTGCCGAACACAGAGTTTGGATCCGGCCAAAAAGGATTATTAGCTACCTCCAGCGAAGTGCCCCGTCATAAGAACAACTGAGAGGTATACGAAGCGTCAGTGGCGTGTTTTGAAGTGGTTGTCCAAGACTGTGCACTTTTACAGCTGAAATACGCTCTGCTAGGGAAGTATAACGCGCTAGTCCTAGGGCGAGATACAGAGCCGTGGGAACGACTTACTATCGAGGTCACGTGCTTGCAGCGGCTTTACGCATTGACATTCATCAGTTTTTCTTCGGTAGCGGCAGTAGGAGCAGTCATAGAAGTCCTAGCTGGGGCAGTACAATATACGATACACAGCCGAAAAACTGAGCACCGTCTTTTCCACTTCCTCTTTAGAAGAGAAGCAAAGACGGTCGCTATTTACAACCAAGAAAGTGACAATTGGGAAAGAGCTTGCTATTGTCTGTGTTTCATAGAGTTGGCACTTCAGCAGCATGGCGCTAACGACGCTAAATAGCTATAACAGACAATGTCACTGTGGAGTGCTATTTTCTCTGCGTATTGTCCGTCCTCATTAAGCCCAGCTGCGATCACGATGAGAGCCACTGCCGGAACACTGCGCTCCCGGCTTTATCGTTGGGCAAAGTGGCTCGTCAAGCGAATCACTCGATTTCCCCACTGTCATCGAGGTTCGAACTGCTCTCTCGAACAGCATGCCTTGCTAGGTTCACAGCTGTAAGCAAAGCAGGAAAGTTCTCGCCGGCATGAAAGGAACGCCGATGGCACCGCTGTAACGAAGTAGAGTACGCGAGCAGACGGAGTTGGACTGTTACGAACAACGTTCATTTGCGGAATCTGCTGCTGTTTATCTAGAATGGTGCTTCGCCACGTTTTTGTGCTCGCCTGAAGATTGTGCCTAGGATGACAACCATCTGCTGGCATTGACTTTCATCCGGTCGCTTCTGGCTGTGCACGTTTTGCGCACTGAATCCGGTACTTTTTATACCACGTGCTGGTGTTGTCGGCTTGCTATTAAAGAAGAGTTGACTTCTCTGAATGGGTATTGTTCTAAATGCAGCATTTGTGCGGCGCTGTAATGGTATGGGCTGTGTGAAAGTTTCCTTGTTACACCTTCTTTAACCAAGGTGTAGAGCATGCATGAAACAACCCTTTAAATGTACACGACTGAAAGTCATCAGAACAGTGCAGCTCAGAACAGTGCAGCTGATAATCAATGCCGGTGTGCATCGTGTTAATCACCTAGTGACTTTAGTTTCGAGCATAAAAGGCGCAAATTGGTGGTACCACGGCTTTAATATGTCATTTTTCTCTAAAGAACTTTAAGGCTGAAAAAATAGAAAAATATAGTTTTAGCGCCCGGTTCCTTTATGTCGTCGATGAAATTTGCGTTAACCCATTCGGGTTCATCTGTACACGTAAATAATTATTGTGCTTCCATTTTGAGCAATTTGAGAAATTTTAATGATATTTAGAATACATGGTCGGCATACGACCGCCTGTGGGCTGCCTAATGCACAGCGAAAATGCTGGCCTATTGTTGACTGTACATGATTGAATCAAACAAGCTAGAATGCTGTGGTAAACAAACTCTGCATCTGCAACAAAAACTATACGAAAGATTTTTCTACAACTACGCTGAAAAGCGGGCGAAAATTCCCAAGAATATGATATTCCACGAAATTTTTATGCGGCTCTTCAGGTACTCATAGAAGAATCAGCATGCATTTCTTGGTAGCGGATTAGAACCCTATCAACATCACTTAGAAAGTGATCTTAGCAGGGAGCCTTTATATTCTGCGATAATTATGCCAATAAAGCAAAAAATGTAATAACTCAACAAAGCAGCCATTGCTTTCAAAAGCAAATTCGGAAGAGGGAAAGGAAAAAATTGAATTTCTAATGCATTGGCAGTAGTGCAAATGAACAAAGCGGTAAAGAAGTGCTGCTCGCACACGAACGTTATTTGTTAAAAGAAATAGTATCTAGCGCTATTCACACAATAGCTAGCGGTTTAGTGAGCAGTTTCGCTCGTCAGGACGATTTATTAATTGTTGTAAGTTTAATGAGAGAAGCCAAGCCATACTCTACCTAAGCGGCAAACATTTGAGTCTGCATGAGTTGCTCTTTCATTGATATATATTTAACGAATCACGAAGCACGTCCAGAGCACTTCGTACGCTGGCCATCAAGAAGCACCCGGGAGAGGGTGGAATTGCTGTTAACTTCCTAAACGGGTTTAACAAATATGCGTTCAGAATAATGAAATTAAGAAAGGCAGTTTCATGTTCAGCGGCGATTGAAAGTGCATTTGGAGGATGAGGACCACACATTTCGCTAAGAGCTAGTGCTCCCCTCTGCGATGTCTGGAACGGAGCCGGACTCTTCTAGGACCTGTTACAAAATCCAAGTTGTCCTTTATACTTCCCACTGAGCTGCCATTACATTACTTACCATGCAAATGCACATTCTCTACAGCCCATCAAACCATCCCAATACAATGGCAGATTAGTGGAGTGTCCGCGTGCCCGTGTGGTGCCGCTAAGTATCATTTTTGTATTATTTATTTCTCGAAATCCGGGTATGTGATATTTTAGTTGTTCACTCCCACAGAGACTCTTTTCTAATAAAGTTGGCTAATGCCTCCTGTTTTTAATAATGCTCATGAGGCGATATTTTTCTTATTAATTTACAGATATCAGCATATACTTCTGCTGCAAGGAACGTTAACAGACCGCATTATTGCTATGGATTTTTATTGAAGGAGTGTCATGGTACGATAGAAGAATACCTTCGACTTCGATTGCGCTAGACCTAGAAATTGCGGGTGAATATATCTGAGGTCGCTACGAGCTCAACCAGTAGAATTTATATTGAGCACTGAACGAAAAATAAAAGTCCACAGAAGAAATAGGCAATGTTTATTTCGCCGAGAAAGCTTCCTCGCATACAGAAGCAATCTCTGCGTTGAATTTTAGCAAAAAATACAAATGTAACAGCAACATTGCCTCATCATCAATCAACCTCCTTGACAAATACAAAAAGAGAAGAACACATATGTGTTAAAGTAATGAGCCCGGCGTACGTACTTTAGAAAAACTCATCAGTCCCTCTGCGCAAAGAAGGTCTAAAAACATAAGGGCGATTGAACCTGCCATAACCTATCTCTACTGTGACTGTTTCTCCTCTGTCAGGGCGGTCAATTTTTCACCCCTGTGAATTTTTCACCCCTGGGGCGCTAGCTGTGCCCTAGTAAGCAAGCCGCAAACCACATGCAGCGAAAGAAAAAAAACAGCATTAGAAACAAAACAGTCACAGGGGAAAAAAGTATCTCTCCTGGAGGAAAATAGGCTGAAGGCGTAAATCATGGTGACGAATGCTCGGAGTCTCGCGTTTGTCACTTGAGCTGCCACGCTGAGTGGAAGGCCGGTTTAAATTCTGTGACGGAGGCAAATAACAACGGCTGTGTCTTTGATTGTATCGGATGAGGAAATGGTATCCACGAGCAGTGTGTGAATAAAAGTAGGACAATTGTGATACTGACTAATGGTCGCGAAGAAAAAAGATACCGAGACGCCCAATGAAGCATGAGTACGAAGACAGAAGAAGGAAGGAATGTGGATATGTGCAATGGTTCTCGGCGCCAGCTGATTTTCTGTTCTTGCTCAGCCTTTGTACGCTTAAATTAGTAGCCTTAATTGGATCGCGCATAAAAACACGGCGGCCACTCATCAGTTTAACGTGAGAAAAGCGCCCGATGTATGAAAACTACACTGACTACGTATAGCGATAAATGGAAGCTCAGATAATGTAACAGCGCCACCCTGAAAAAAATAATTTGAATGAAGCGACTTCTTCACTCAGTTCGACAATACATTTCAAGTGCGCTCGTGCTTATAGCAGCCATTCCCGCAATTAGCTGTTGCCTGTCTGTCTGTTTGGTGAAACCTGTTTTGCGGCGGGGTGCTCACCTGCCCATCGGGAGGCAGGAACAAGCCCAGGTGTGCGTGCCGCGCGCGCGCGCGCGCGCGTATGTGTGTGTGTGTGTGTGTGTGTGTGTGTGTGTGTGTGTGTGTGTGTGTGTGTGTGTGTGTGTGTGTGTGTGTGTGTGTGTGTGTGTGTGTGTGTGTGTGTGCGCGAGTGTGTGTGTGTGAGAGAGAGAGAGTGAAAGTGAGTGTGTGTGTGCGTGTGTTAGTGTGTGTGAGAGAGAGTGAGAGTGAGAGAGTGTGTGTGTGTGCGTGTGTAGATCGTTCATTTCGTGTGGTTTGCGTTTTGAAACATAATAAATCCGTATAACTAGCTGCAGAGAGAGCAATAACTGGCGCAGTTGATAGCCGTTGAGGTCGAAATGTCCGTGTCTTTCTGCCGGGCTTCACAGAAGCATTACACTTATATCATGTAGAGCAACCTCGTGAGCCGTCCTCAGTGGTGCTGACAAGTGTTCAACAAAGTATGCGTAAATAATCCTGCCTGTTCATAGGTGCAAACGTACGAACCTGCCTTGGGCGGTCGGGCCAAGGAGAAACGATGTAATCAGAACTGGAGCTCTGTTGATTGCAGCTCTTCGAGGAGATTCGTGCGAGCTTTCATTCAAGGTTCCACAGCAAGGCTTGCTCAAATAGAGATACTGTAGGCTCCGTTGAGACTGTTTGCAATTATTTCGCTCTCCAGCGCTGCGTTTCCAGTGGTACAAAATACATGGCCCACGAAATTTTTCCGTAATATGCTCAGCGGCACTTGCATTATGAGGCTTGCATTATAGGAGCCTGTTTGGCTTTTGTTTTGTTTTTCGTGGGAAGAGGGGTGAAGAAAATTCAATTTTTGGGAGAAAAAAGCCTCTGCAGTCCCTTGTTAAAGCACATGCGAAAACATTTTTCTTGTTTATTCTTTTCTTACCGGTCAAGAAATAAACAAAATACAGGTAGTTTCTAAGTTTGTCTAGTATTTTTATTCTCATCGGTTTATGATGTCGGTCTGCCTAGTTTTCGACACATGACTGTGTACCTAAACTGTAGTTTAACATGGATTCAGGGGCTCGCACACCTGTCTTTATCGGAACCATGTTTTCATCCATACTCCTAGGCAATATTTTACGTCCGCACTGCAGTGGTCAAGATATGGGGGATCGGGGGATTGTTACGAAGACGATGATGAGATAACAATCCAGCTTCAAGTTATCCTGGTAGCAATGAAGAGCACCCATCTCTTTCTAAGCCATCAATGAACGCATGGCCACCTTTTGGCGCACATTTATGCACGGTTATTTATGTTACCCACAGAAGTGAAGAGAACAGGAAGTTTATTCACATGAACAAGACAGCCTCGATTGATTACATTGCCTTTTCTAATGAAACCGATGGGAATGGACTTGATACATAATATAGGTGTAGTGTTTCGCGTACGCATGACGAGTTTTTTGTTTTTTGGTCGTTGCGAGGGTCAACATCCTCGACATGCACCTCCTCTCCTTACAAGATGAAAATATATAGAAAGGTAGTCCTTTGTTCGACCTCAAGAATGCAGCCAGACAAATCCAAATAAATCCAGCAAGAAAAGACATCTAAGCACGAAAGCAAAGTGCCGTAGCGGATATAGAGGCTGACACTAATGACAAACAGGCTGCACGGGGCGGGAAAGGAACAATCTTTTCCTTCACTTGCCAGCAGTTACACGTGCCGAGGACATTATCTTAGGCACACGTGGCAGAATTATAGGGACCCTAGCAGAAGCCGAATGGCCGCGACACTAAGCCCTCATTCTGCCTCGCCTCTACAACGGTCGTCTGGAAGTGCTGTGCGCGTGGGATAAAGAATTGAGGGACCACACTTCGCTCTGAACTCTGTCCAGCTGCAGAAAAACATCTGGCTACGTAGCCGTTTCTTCCTAAGCCAAAATGGTTTCAAGAGCTGTCGCTGGGAACGAGATTAGTTAGGCTCGTGTAAGGGAAGAGACGCCAAGTGGAGGTTAGTTAAGAGAAATAGCCTCATGCTGGATGTGGCCTACCTGCCGTGACCTAAAAGCACCGTGGCCAGTGGCTGCCGTCCGCGGCCATTATGTAGCGTGCGTGCGTTGGGAAGAATTAATCAATCACGGCCACTTTCGAATAATTTATTTTCGTTTCCTTATTCCTGTACTGACAGCCGGCAGGGCTGTGTCATATCTCCTTCATCTACTGTGCTCTGGCTTGCCGTGCGGAAACTAGTTTCTTTTTTCCTTCGCCCATTCAGAACAATACATCTTTTCTATGCAGTGCATATGTTGCGCCTTGTGGGTTGATTTTGCCGTAACTAAATATGCCCACGTTGAACAGCTGACGATAGCGAATGCCAGTTCAGACCGTGCGTATCGGGGATTCGACGCAAGAGAAGGCACTATTAGTGGCCATCTGACAGATATGGTCTTTAAAGGGGGCACACAGTATGTTGCCAGGAATGGTTGATATGTAAGTACCACTTCTAGCGCCGTCAGAGGCTGAAAAACTGTGACGTGTTCGCGACCATGGCACCGTTTTGTTTTTTGTTTTATGTCCTTTCATAACACATCGAACAAAGAGAAATTACGCTCTTTGTAATAAAAAAGTGCTAAAATGAGTTATTTACATGTTTCGTGAATTTTCCTGACTATGGAGGAAGGCAACAGCAAGTGAATTCGGGATCGCTTTCTTGCGCAAGAACTGTGCACATATTGAATTGGACAAAGCTAATGCTTTGCACCTCTGTAATGCCTGCGCATAGCGGTGGCTAGTTGTGTTTTCTTGATAAGCAGCCACTAAAACTGGCGTTAACCAGACATTCTGTAGTAATACTCTTTATTAATGTTTGTAGTAATAAGCGGTGTCTTAGCTGGTGCTACAATTGCTGCGCGTTATTGCGGACAACCGCCGGCAGGGAGATGAGAAGCCTCCTCGTGAGCAGTTGTACTTCTGATTAGACAACAACGAAAACTATATGCGCCCCTTTACAGCTGCTGCGTGGAGTGCCATCATTTGAAACTTTGGGCAATTAATAGTGTTGAAGTTTTCACAGTAGCGAGTTAAAAAGATAGCACTAGTGGCGTGCTAGCAGAGCGGAAGATAGCAGCACTCGGAGCTGTGGTCATGAACACACTACCAACAAAAGCTCCACGTGTGTTCGCAAAGCACGACGCTGCGCAAGCCACGCGGTGCAATTTTCGCTGCTCCAGTGACGTCATTGAGCTAACCTTTTTTTTAATCGCGACTGTACATAACCCAATCGCTGCAGTTAAAGCAATATATCGCGATGGGTTTATTTACAAGAGGGACGAGGAAATGCAAGAACCCAGTGAAAAACCAGCGTCGGACAAGCAGCCCTCTGAGTCCTTGCACTTAGACCTCGTTCTATTCGGTTGAAGGGAAGCTAAGTAGCGGAGCAGCGCTTCTACCCGGGCAGACGAAAAGCGGCCTCATGCGAGTTTGCAACCAGGATGAGAGAGTTTGTGTCAAGCCACATTTCTCTGCGGTTGATAGGGCGTAGAATGGAGGAACTTAGAGCCACAGTGACAGAGCAGTTCCTCGTTGTCCGCGGCCCCCTTAAATTGAGTGCAACTGCCTGCAGCATTGATTTTCGATGACACAACGATGTTCTAAAGTACGTGCGATCAATCTAATGGCTTGTCTGGATATGAAAACTCGGGATAATATTTCATGCGGGATACTGTACAAATAGAAAGACGGTCAGGTTGGACTAGGAAGTGGCTCGAAGTGGTAGGTTTGACCACCAATGACCAATAAATATATATTTTACGAAAAAATTTAAGGTTTATTGGACAGATATTGAGCCATGCCATAGAAACAATAAAGTGCGTGTTTGCTTCAGAATAGGTTGGCAACTTTCAACGCTGTTCATGACTGAGCAGAGGACAGAGAGAGCGGGTTTGCTGAAACAATTTTTTTTTTTGGGGGGGGGGGGAATTTACATGGATGTCGGCACGCCCTACCAAATATGACTTTCTATTACAAAGAGGAATCTGTGTTATAGTATTAATATCAGTTGGACGACATAGTCTCAGAGACAGCTATCTTTGAACATTCGTTGACATAAAATGCAGCTGTTAAAGACCCGTTCTTTGAGTTGAGTGCATATGTGGTCCTTAGGCCGTCGGCCTAACCTGACGGTGATTGTCAACATCCGGATGGTTACCTCCGTAAGCATCAACGGTGGGTACCTAGGAAAGAGAAAACTAAGGATAGAGCATGCGAATGCGGCTCGCTCGCTCTACAGCACTGGATGACACCAACAATCCTCCGCTTTCTTACGACAATGCTCTGCAGAATAAGTTGTTCGAGGCGCGATTTAGGTATTTTTTGCTGTGAGCATCATCGAGTCGCTAATTCTGATACTTCCACAAAGAGAAGAAGCATACACCTTGAGACAAAAAAAAGCAATTGTAGTCCTGATAATACAATTTTATCCTATCTTTCTGGCTTCATAGCGTTGTTTGCGCACAAAAATTACCCTTGTTGTAGGCAGCATTATTGAAAACGCGGCAAGGTGACACGATGCCACCGTTCATACCTTGTTATTTATAATAATCTCAGTTTCCTAACGGCGTAGCTGGGATGTGTTATTTTAACATTTGTTTGATTTCGTGCTCTATTAAGACGTTCTATATACAGTGTTAAAAAGCTCTACCAATACTACCAGAATCAGCAAGTACATTAACATTGGTCCCGAAAACATGGGCTTCATAGGTAGTCGGCGTTCTGACGGCAAGAGAGAAAGAGAAACAGATGTACGAAATGCAGGGAGGTCACTGGTCGATGCCGAGTATACTACCCTGCTTGTGGGTTAAGGAACGAAGGAAGATAAGCAGGGTGAAGAGAGAACTCGGGATCAGTTACACAGGATACATAGAGAACACAGGATATACAGGATGAAAGGGGTGCACAGGGTGCCCAATGAAGTCCATATTCTTGTACTGAGCCCTGAGTCTTTTACGAATTTCAACAGCTCCTTCACAGTTTTCCAATGAGTGTCAGATTGAACAAAATGGGGCTCAGGACAGTGCCGTGGGGCACACTCCGATAGGCGTGCCACAAGACCAAAGACGTCCTATGTTCCGGCAGTTCCCCACAATGTGCTTCGCACAGACACATTGAATTGTACTGTGGTGAATGATCAGACATGCGTGCTACATAAACGAAGTTTTGTAGGTGAAACGAAGGACATCTTAAGGTATTAATTGAGAATGTCAGCTTTTGTTTATTGCGCGCAGTGCCTCCTGTCACTCCTACTTTCCGCATTTGTTACCCCATCTCTTGTTTTTTATTCGATAAAAAGTTTCCTCTTATAGACGGTCTACGCTCAGCTTATGAAAAGGTATATCATTCATAGCTGCAGCTCAGCGAACACTTTACGAGTAAGAGACCGCAGCGGTGGCCAAGTGATTGAGCATCCGCCTCGCATGCGGGAGGTGCGGGGTTCGATCCCCAGTGCCGCCGGGTACCCACCGGTGATACAATGGGTACAAGCTTTCCCCTGGCCTGGTGCTCGGCTTCTTTGGGATGAAATGCTTGGAGAATGGGTCCTTGACCCCACCTTGTGTAATCGAAAAATACCTTGTGCCATATCACTCTTTGGCCATAGATGCCCTTGCGCCATGAAAATTCATGATCATCATTATCATCATTTCACGAATAAGAAGCTTTCTCTGTGGAATCAGTGGTGCTGGCATAGATTTCAAAAATATCAAATATTTAGTTTTTCTTACCTCAGCTAGCGAAACTGGTGTAATTTTTTGTTGACGGTGCGGGGGAGCATTATTCATTTCTTGACCACCTTTATGATCAGCCTATCTACTCCCGCTGCAGGACGTATCACTTATAACGCACTAATTGCAAAATAAATGCCGCATTTGAAATCTAAGCATATACGCGCACCCATTTCCGGTCATTGCTGCTGAAGTTTTCGAACATACAGGGACGATTTTAACTTCGTAAGATTTCGGCTGAAAAAATACTAAACTTCCGCATGCAAAAGAATATTTTAATTTGGTGATATGAAAAAGGACCTATTCTTAGACACCTTCCTGACACCCTTATGCATATTTCAGAGTGATGTCCTGAGTTAGTGAGCTAGCGTGATGTCCCAGCTTTTCCTCCAAACGAAATAAAAATGAGCATATAATTGCAGGGCTGCGTTTAGCAACTTCATTTCTTTTTTTTTGTAGAACCAAACGCTACCTCGTAATAAAGCTGCGACTTGCAGCGTGCGTGTTAGTGTCTAAAGTGTTGTACCTGTGTTATCTTCAAGCTAATTCATACCACCAGGAAAATGCTAAGGGCTTCTCTGAATAGAGGAGTGATAGAGCGCAAGAATATAATACAAGAATACAAGAATATGATCTATTTCGCCAACAAAACAGAAAGGCTTTAATTGTTGTTGGAAATATCTTTACACTCATTAGTTTACTATATCGGTTATTTTAATACATGCAGATGTGTTCTTTTCAGACGTGAAAATTTCAGGCCTATACATGTATACAGCTTTCAGTTTACTTTCGCCATGCCACGCCTTTACAGACTTTACCGGATTTATTTAGAGTGCTGTCTTCATATCTCACAAGGTCAAGTTAAGAGAATTGAATTGCAAGAGAAACGTTCAAGTCTTGGGCTCAGGCCTACTCATCCTAAGATATAAGTTTTGCTGCAGACAGCCAGACCGCATGAGAAAATAATTTTTCTTTTCAAGAACGTTTATTGCAATAAGAGGCTTCCGCAGTTCTGAGGTTCATAATTCATATTTTCTTCGAAAAACACGGCGAATATGTTGTTTTGCTTGCCAATTTCGCTTATCACGTTCGTTAACGTGCGCAAGCATTAGACTGCAGTATTTGTTCCGAGTCTCAGGACGGCCAGGTTACACGATAAGTTCTCATAACTTCACCCACACGGCTACAACGTACAAGGAAGCGCGCTAGCCTGGGCAAAGAGAAAGGCCGAAAATTTTCAAAAGAATAAAAAAATTCACGTTGTGACGTTACGGCAGGCGCAAATGCATCAGGCACAGAATTCGTTGTCAATCACAAGAAGCATTTATGGCGTCATTTTCTTGCAAGAAAATCGGACATTTCGAAAAGAACGAATAGTGCGCATTTCTCTTCTATTACTGGGAGAGCATTCTGGATCTGATATTCTCGATCGAAGTGAGAGCACGCTTACTGATAGCGCCTCGGCAGGGAAGCATCACCACAGATTGTCCCCCCTTTTTCTCTTCGAAAAAGGTGGTATTTGGGCATTCCTCGTTTCCCGCCATCTGTCTCACAGAAGAACGCACGGGTGTAAAAACCACCTACAATATTTGTTGCGGCAAGACCATGACACTACCTTTGGACTACGCTACTCCACGCGAAAATAAAACTCAAAAAGAGCGTCACTTGCTTTTGGGCTTTACAGTGTCGAAAACTTTGCCATCAGTGAGCGCAGATTTGCTATCTCGTGTCGCAGAAATTCCACGTTCTCCTATTTATGGATTGCGTGTCCTCAAAGCTCTTTGAAATAACGGCAAGGAGTAGCGCTTTGTAAGGCTGCTGCAACCTTTGTGATGATATCGAAATTCTTGGCACAGACTTTAGTAGGAAGCAGAGAAGAGTGAGGAGGTATATTTTCGCCGGTTACATTCCAAGAATATACCTGCTTAGAAGGTGCATTATTGTCGCTACAACGGTTCAGAACGTTTTTTAAACGACCATCCTAGTAGTCTAAAGGTTTAAAACAACTCTCAAAAGTTAGCTAATATATATGCACACACAACTTTCACCATGATGAATGACGGTCCTCCATCCGAAACCGTTGGTAAATAAACCTTGATAATCGCACCAATTGTGACTATATATATATATATATATATATATATATATATATATATATATATATATATATTATATATATATATATATATATATATATATATATATATATATATATATATATATATATATATATAGCAGACAAGGTGATGGAAATGAGGGACTCGTTTTTGACAAACATATGAAGGGAGCCAACAGTCACCGAAACCAAGGTGCATAGGGGAATTTTTTATTTTTTTTTATGTGTAGCGCTAATCGGTGGGATAATAATACTCAAATTAATCTATTGCTTAAAGAAGATTACTTATAAAGCAGCAGAAAAAACAACTATGCCGCCGGTGGGATCCGAACCCACGACCTCCAAATATCGCGTCCGGTGCTCTTACCAACTGACCTACGGCGACGGCTGTCCAATATGCTGCTCTCGTGGGTATTTATATTTATTGTGTGTAAGCGAACTTTGAGAGTGTTCACCAGCGCCACCCTCGTCTATAGCGGCTGACGTAGCACGTCCTGTATTACCGCGAGTGTGACGTGGAACGTCATCTAACGGCGAGGGCGGAAACTGTGCGAGAGCCCTCTTATGCTACCTATGGCATCAAGACTGCCAGAACCGAGACCCTCGTTAAGCAATTAGCAGACAAGGTTAAGAAAATGAGGGACTCGTTTTTGACAAACATATGAAGGGAGCCAATAGTCACCTAAACCAAGCTGCATGGGGGAATGTTTTAATTTTTTTTATGTGTAGCGCTAATCAGTGGGATAATTATACTTAAATTAATCTATTGCTTAAAGAAGATTACTTATAAAACAGCAGAAAAAAACAACCTTGTTTTCGGTGATTGCTGGCTCCTTTCACATGTTTATATATATATATATATATATATATATATATATATATATATATATATATATATATTATATATATATATATCAAATTTAGGGGAGGTGGCCCTGACAAAATTTTTGGAAATGACCCGGTATACACTTGGAGGTAGCCACCGCGTTGGGTACACTCAATAAAGGTTAGATATCAGTTTTGGTCCAACTCCGCCAAGGTCAAATATCGTGGCTGGGCTGTGTCAAAAGTTTGCAATAACCAGGGCCAAATTTTAAGGTCACTATCATATAGGGCGCGGTCAAATATGGTCGGACATCGATTTTGGTTCAAATCGGCCAAGTTGAAAGTAAATGTGCTGCTATGCTGTGCTCCTGAAGATTAAACCAAGGTCATATCAGGCACAAGATGGTTAGCGACTTTTGTGTTGTGTAGAGCTACCGCTCTAAATTGGGTGACGCCTTCAAGCGACCGTAAGAGGCACACAGCAGGCCGAGCGGCGCTATTTCATACAATGAAATACATGATATATACCCCCCTTCCCCCCTAGCCCACAGGTTGACCTCTGGGGAGCCACTTTTCGAGAACACATTCGTACTAAACTTCTGTGCAACCGTTTGTCGTGCAGCGTTCTGCGTAGTATCATACGATTTCTCGTTGCATATAGCTTAAATTTTTACTCAAGCAGGGGGCTAGCTACCGTCAACTGTATGCCTTCCCAGACCATACTTCTTCCGTCAAGGCACATTTGACATCTCCTTCAAGATGCGAGACCGTTACTGAGAATTTTTATTCCTCGAAAACACATTTTTGTATCAAAATTATGACGCAACCATTTTTTGTTTCGGCTTGGTTTATGGGCGTTTAACGTCCCAAAGCGACTCAGGCTATGAGGGACGCCGTAGTGGAAGGCTCCAGAAATTTCGACCGCCTGGCGTTCTTTAACGTGCGCTGACATCGCACAGTACGTGGTCATCTACAATTTAGCCTCCATGAAAATTCGACCGCTGCGGCCGGGATCGTACCCGCGTCTTCCGGGTCAGCAGCCAAGCATCATAACCACTGGGCCACCGCGGCGGTCATTCGTTGTTTCGGGTGGTTTCATACGATATCTAATCGCTTATAGCATACATCTCTTAGGTTGGAGGCTAGCTTGCGACACGTATTCAAACCGAATGCCCAAGTTGTTGTTGTGACTGAAGGAAGAATGGATAAAGAAATTGCACTGCCTTTATTGGCTAGAGATGATGCCACAATCGCTGCCACGTACAGGCAGTGGAGAGCTGGAACAGATGAGTGTCTCACTCGGACCTTTCTGTATTCAGCATTCGGAGGCGCCTCTTTTCGTTTCTTAGTGCGCAACACGCGTCGAGGGCGACCCATTACGATGACGCACTAATGCTTACGCCTTCGCAGCACGGAAGCAGTGCTAAGTGTCCTCTGTATTTTGTCTCTTGTTTGTGGCAGATAGTTTCAAGAGAGAATGTTCATTTAAGAGTGTAACACCGCTTACAAAATTTTAAGCAGTTTTGTGTAATTTTCAGTACCTTTCGTCATTTCGCAGAAAACATTTGGCAAGACAGGTTGAAACACTAGCGTCTGTTTTCACGTTCGGTTGAATAATATGAAACGGTACTAGCCAGTACAATCTGGCTTCGCTGAAAATTAGTTCGGGTTAAGCTCCTTTGGCGGCTGCCACATTGCAAATGTCTTTATTCCCTTTAATGCATGTCATGCAACGCTGTAATAGGTGCGGAAGTAGTAAGGATCAAAAATTTCTTTGGCCCCCCAGGGACTCTTTGAGTAATAGGTGTGGAAGTATTAAGGATTAGATAATTCCTTGGCCCCCCAGGGACTCTGACGTTAAGCCGAAACCTCAGTTCATGTGTGCGTCTGCTATTCGCCTTCATCGAAATGCCGCCACCCGACTTTAGATTCAGCCGCCGACTTTTACGGTTACCAAGGGTGCATGATATGTAGAAGCATGTAAGCGCAAATGTTAGTGCAGAAACATTTTTTCGCAGCAAAAATTCGTGGTCGTTTTAACAGTACTTTTCTCAGATTTCTAATCAAAATTCAAAGAAGCCACGAGGGTAGCCTCAATATTCCCGTTTATACATGCTATTGCTTCCCGAAGAACGCATTCAGCATCTGGTGATAAAAACCGAACCAAAACTACGCCGAAAGTTTGGTACTAGGTGGCCTCCACGCGTGTATTGCTCGATTGGTGGTGTATATTACATAGCTTGACGTGCGCGACTCGATTGAACGGCAGATTCCATGTCTGATACTAAGCCAGAAGCAAACTGAAAAGAAGTGGTTACAGTGAAGATAAAAGGAAAGCGTATGCAATATAGATATTATATCCTGTAAAAGATTTTCGCGGTGAAGGAAGTGACAAGAATGAGCTTCACGTGGCTGTAAAGCAGTGTTTTGCTTGCGTTGCTAACAACCAAGCATAACGTAACATACGCATGCGTTAGCATTAAAATCACCCCGGAAAATACGTGGGATGCTTCAATATCAAATTACGAGGAACCGCGACCCAGATAAGAAACAGGAGGCAGCTTCAGCAGTTCCTTGAACAAACAAAGTGGAGTTCTCGCAAGTGTCGAAGCCTGACCTTCGAAACTCTGCCGTGTGTCACATGCGCACATTTTCACCAAGGCGTTTCTAGAAGAATTTGGTAAACACTCGTGCACGTGCCAGTCCGTATGACTGCAAATATTCTGGCGTGTTTATGCTGAGTTGTTCTTCCGCTGATTACAACTGGGCGAATTGTTTCTTGCACAGAACGAACTTTGGTTTCGGAAAGGCGTGAGGCAAATCACTCAACTGTTCTTTAAACTGACTCGTGAATAGTGCTCAGCATCGCTTTTGTACTCGAGTACCTGGATGCCCCTCATTCTTGTCACGGCAGCACAAAAGGACACGGGTTATGCATCAGCTGTAAAGTATTGAGTTCATCATGCGCAGTCCATGGACCTACCAGGAATTTCAAGATTGCTGCCTTTCTGCGCACCTCTTGCCTTTTGTAGCATGAGCTACACTGGCCGAGGTTGAGCAGTTTCGCGTGGCTCCTGGAGAGCCGTGCTGCGCATGCGCGAGCAGCAGTGACGTCACACGGCGCACAGCTGGCGCGCCTCGCTGGTCTGCGCATTTCAGAGGAGTGAAGTCATAGCCGCGGCAGACGCACTGGCGCCGGCGCGTGCCCAGCCGTGCGCCTCCGTTGCGCAGTAGCCAAGTCTGACGCTGCGCCGGAGCCGCTTGCTAGCGCCTCTCGTTTTGTGCGCATGCGCAGAGGTATTAGTTTGAGTATACATATAGCGGGGCGCTTACCAGTGTGGTATAGCCATACAGAAGGAGAGCGAAATTGCTGCTCAGCGGCAATTGATGCTGAGTGGCCCAGCGTAGCTCACGCTACGTATATCCTGGCATAGCCGAGCTAAGCCACTGCTAATTCTTTTACTGTAAGGTGCTGATTATTGCCGTAAAGTTATTCACAATTATCAGCGCAGTATCATCACTTCAGGTGTGGGTCAAAGTTCTGTTTACGCGCGGTAAACAACACCGCATAAGTTTTGTTATTGAGATAGCAGGGATAAGAGGTGTCTTCACTACTGACCCGGCTACTCTGCTTGCATGAGCGAAACAAGTCGGGTTGTTTTTTCAAGAGTTCCTGCGTTTTCATGTCCCGAACCAAACATCGCGCGCTATGAGCAAACGTCGTAATGAAGTCTCCGCATTAGTGGCTGCCACCCGCGTGTCTATACCACGTGCCGGAATCTTATTACACGAGAGTTTAACCTTGTCGCGCCTCGTTCGAAATATGGCCGCTGCATGTGGCATTCATCCCGCGACTTAATTTAACCTCATTTGTGGAAGGTATCAAGCACTGAGAAAACGCGGCATTTTTTCTCGTAATTGTATATTCACATGCAGTAAAATGAAACGCAAGCAGCGGTGACGCCGTGACAGCCGCGGTCAGCGGCTGGCTCTGTGGTCTAGCCTGAAAACCCGTAGGAAAATTGCAAACGGCGTCATCGCTGTTAGTCTGGTAGAGCACAGTATCGCGGTGATGCCTGTATTTTTATTTCTTTGAGTTTCCTAGCTTATAAATGTTCTGTTTTCCACGAAAGTATCCGCTTTCTCTATGGAAGGCGGTAGGTAAATTACGTACTCGAACTTCACTTCGTCTCTACTCTGACTCATTTAAATCTGGAATGAACGAATTGTTTTCGAAGAGAGCGTTTCTGTAAACTTTTATGTATGCATTCAATTTATGGGTCCCTTATTAGTAACAGTGGCCCCATGGTCCAAGAACTGTAAAAAAATGTCGCAAGTTCACGTTTTGTAAGAGGTTTACCAACCTCCAGGGAATAAAGTAAAGGATATGATAAATGGCTGGTAGAAAACAGGGCCCGGAAGTTCAGATGTGAGAACAAAATAAAAGAAAACGTTGATATTTGGTGCACGTGAGAGATTTTGTTTCCACAATCATTTTCGCGTATTTCTTGTGACAAGCATGTTTTCAGGGATTCAAGCATATTTCTACGATTGAATAATAGCTGTTCCTTGTCAGAAGGTTTCCAGAGCTGCAAATAAGCATTGCGGCACAAGAGGTGGCTATTAGTTAAGACGGCTTTATAGGGGAAACAGGCGTATCTTCGCAACGGCAATATCACATAGAAGCAGTGTCTCTTGCAATATCCTAGCCCCAGGAATCGCTCAATACAACAGAAATGACGACGACGATCCGTACAGATACGGGAAGTAAAAGTCAGGAAGGCGACCCTGGTAGTTGAGACTGGTAGGACAGAACACGTAAGGCTCAGCGCCAGAGCAGCCCGAATCTTTTTACCCTTAACGACACATAATGATATTTCTCTCCCTTCTCTACTCTGCGTTCTAGAGCCGAGAAAGACTGCCACCCTGAAGGAGACTCAATAACATACCAACATAAAGGTTATACTCAGGGACCGAAGAGGTAAAGAATATCCACAGCGTTTTAGACAATGTTTTTGACAAATTGTCAGAGTTTGCGACAGAGACGTGAATTCGGCGGTGCGCATTAGCGAACAATCCGACCCGTACGGTGCATTTCTACTCAACCACTTTCCAAGGTCAACCGAACGCCACCACAACAAAAAATTTCCCGTTTAGATGAATGGCAAAGTATCATGAATAACGTGCCCTCTCTACTACACTTAGTTTTATCTTTCAATTTTAAATTCGTGGGATAAAGCGTAGTGACGCTGTCGCGCTTATTTGAAGGAGGTGATTCGGTAATCGCGGTTGATTGATATTATTAAAAGAGTGAATAGAAGAGCAGCAGTAGCTCTCTTAAGCACCATGCGGCGCACTGCATGTCATAATATCGCACGTTGGTTACGTTATGCGCTAACCTTCACTGGGGAACCCTTCCATAGGGCATGACAACGCAGTGCGGGACAGTAGCCTTTTTATCTTTCCTTGACTCTTTCTACAGATAACGCCTTTGCTGTAATTGCACCACCCTCCAGATTTCGATCAAAGTAAAGAAAATTTTCAGTTCTATAATCTGGAAAAAATTAAGTGATTACTTGTTCCACAGAAAAATTTTGCGGACTGCCTTACAGTTCAAGCTGTTTTCTGATAAAGCTTTTGCTGTAATGCTCTATAAATTTTCATCAAAGTAAGAAAAAAATCGCCAGTTAAATGATCTGAAAAAATTAGTAATTTCTTGTTACAGCAGAATGCATGGCCGTTCAAGGTGTTTTCTGATAAACCTCTTGTTGTAATGCCCTCCAAGTTACCATCAAAGAAATCATAATCGCCGGTTCTCTAAGCTGAAAAAATTAAGGTAATTTTGATTCCAGTTAGAAGATATGCCTAGTGCTTGGCACTGCAGCACTAGAGACAATAGTGCCTGCCGGACTACTGCCGCAGACTACTGCACAAGTATTATGCGCGTTTCAGGTTACCCTGCTTGCCGTTGGGTAACACCTGTGCGCCGGTACATCTGACGCCATGTTGGGGAACCCCAACATGGCGTCAGATGTACCATGCATTCCCGGAAATGCATTCGATTGCTCATGTAGCGGTTGTTGCGAAGCGAGTTATGTATGAACGGCTTCTATCACTGTGGCCAATGACCACCACGCTTCATGGAAATCAGTGTTTCATTGTGTACATCACCCAGTTTCCCTGATCACTGATCACTGTTGTCGACTGCTGTAATACCTGTCTTAAACTCTGGATCTCAACACACTCTTACAAAAAAGAACGTTTTCCTTTTTGCAATCACGTGCTTTCCATATGTGTATAATAATGAGTAAGGGTCTGCAACAGCGAAAGAGGGAACGCTTAACCAGCGGAGGGCTCTGGAGCTTTTCAGCACTGCGGGCATTGCTGCGGTTCTTTTTTCTTAGTAAAACAAAACAGTCGGTCAGATTCAAAAGCCAGAAACAGAACCCTCTGTTTACCGACTCGAGATGCGGAATCCAAGAGGGATGCGAAATTCAACATAGGAACTTTATACCTACCGCGGCCGCACATCATGATATGACAGGTAAATACGGCATTTAAATCAATTGAGAACGCGCATATTCAATACCTTCTCGTTCTCTATGCTAACCATTTGTGTATTTGAATCTGCACTGCAATTTTGTACATGGGCTGGCATCTCGTACCAGCAATAAACATAAAAACTGAGCGCATGCAAGTTCTGAACAGTGTGGCCGCCTTGTCATCAGGTAGGGAAACTTTCTCTGTACACAAGACCTATAAACGAAGAAAGACAAGGCTTCGTCCAAGCAGTAAAAAGGGACAATAAAGAAGAAAGCACTCCCGAAATCGCATGCTTTTTTAAGTGCTTTGATCTCACCTAGAAGAAAGAAATCTCGGATGAATCCATCCGCTTGCGATGCGATCATCTTGTGTACTTTTTTGTGCCAAATGTACGCCTCTTTTTCTTCCCGAACGTGATGAAGATTGGCTTAAACTCAGAGCAAAAAAAGATGAGATCGCAGTAGCGATTCCTGGAAGCGTTTAAGCTGAGGTTCGCGCAGAGAGGGGCACGTTTTTGAAAGAAGTGGTGCTGCAGTACACTAACTAACGAAGTGGTTCTGAGAAGCTTTTAAGGTGTTTTCTGAAGCAAAGCGCACGCTACGAAGGTCATGGAAAATCTGAAAAGCGTTTCGAGGTATATGATGACACCGGCGCTGGGAAAGCTTTTGGGGGTCTGCTTGCAGCGGAGATGAAAGTGATTGAGTACAATTGAAATGCTCGAGTCTATAGCGCTCGTTCAAGAAGCATGGATAGTTTCATGAAGGCTGGTTGGGAGTCGCAGCAAATTTTGATAAGATGAACCAAAGAAAAACTTGGCATAAACGGAGTATTTACTGAAATTGAGGTTTCGGGCATGCAACATTGGATGTTTGCACTTGTTTTGCACTGTGTTTTCGTTTGTGTATTGTTAACTGTCGGAAACTAAAAGGACTACTAAAAACTTCCATGAGTTAAAGAAGGAACCATTAGTGCCGTCTTCAAGACTTAAACTGTAAGAATAATATTAGAGACCGTTTATAGCAAACAGGCGAGCGCTTCGCTTGACACTAAGCGAAAATTTTCAAATTCATTAACTTGCAGGAGACACGAAAAGCTCCAGCTTCAGTGTTAAATAGTTCAAATGAAACTTACATGTCCCAATTTTTGACCGAGAAATAGAGATAGAAAAAAAGAGAAAAAGAGTACGCACACTGAAGTCGAAAGCTTAGAAGTGCCCCTCTGTTAAGAAGAAAGAGCGGGAAATGTAAGTTTAATTCGAAGTTTCCTCCACATTTTAAAGGAAGCCCACGAAGAAAGGGCCGAGACCTGTGGCCTTATTCATGTACAGTGTACTACCGTCATATTACTGGACAACCACAAATATAACGCTGGCATCATATTAGGATTGAGAGAGGACCGACCGCGTGGCGTTATGCAGTCACGGGCAGATTCTAAGCACTGGCCTTATTGACGGCGCCGGAGGTGTAGAAGCAGCCATTTTGTGCGGCTGCACTTTTTTTTCGAAACACTATGCGTTTTCATTCATTTGGCTTCCACCGAAGAGCTACGCCTACTAAAATCTCGAGGGTCTCCTTAAGGCGCAAATTTTGCCTAGTTGAAAATAGACCTTTAATTCAAAAATTCTTGCACTAAAGATTGAACACGGATGGAAAACAACAGATACACATCAAACTTATGCTGACGTTAAGCTGCCGCTGAACCCTCCATCCCGCGCAAACCGGTCGCAGCAGCATGCTGCACGGTGTCGGGGTTGACCCTGCTTTATAAACACTCGCCGGCGAAATCTCATTCTAACTTCAAGCCAGTTATTCGAAGAATATTGTAATGCTGAAGAACATAATTGATTCGTTTGGTATTATTTTCAATGAAGACTACTAACTGCCATGAGAAATCGAATACGAGGAAATACGATTCTCTATTCTCAAATAACGAATATCCCTATTGCGCTACAAGCTGTGGACGTATAACATAACCAAGCGTTCAGATAGTTCTTGTTATTCACCATATTATTGTTTCAGAGTTCTAACTGCTTTAAAGAACCTGAAGCGTCCTGGCTTTAACTATTAAACATTATTCAAGGAATGTAATGTATGAAGGTTGTGGGTTAGGGATTCAAACGTTTTCTCTAGCACATAAAAACGCTCGTAACTTCTGATAAAAGCCATCACGATCTGCAGACTATTCACAGATTTGCATTTTGTCAAGAACATCGGCGATCATATCCCCTTGAGGAAGATATGGCACTGCACATATTCAAACACATATTCATATCACAATGCCCATCTTCTGGTGAAGACCACATGTTTTCGAGTGTTTACGACATATACCTGTCCAGCTAGTACTGGAAAACACCAAAACGGCCTTTCATCGCATAATCAGAACCATCCTCTAACATTATTCATCTGTTATTTGTGCTTTAGTGACAGTTTCATCCCAAAAAGTCACAAACCACACATTTGCGCGGTCTCCTTCTCGCAGTTAAGGGTTGAATTTTTTCGTGTCTTGATGCAGGACGTAAATTCAGGCGTTCCTAAAGAGCAGTATATTTGAACAAAGAGAACAGATTTTTCCGGTTCGTTTGTTTCTCGGCCACAAATGGTGAGGAAGGAAGAGTGGCAGTTAAATTTGAGATCAAGCGCTAACACGTGCGTCACGCAGTTATTGCGATTACCAGGTAAACAATAGTAGAAGATCCTCCACTTGTACATCTCTCATAACCCACTTGTATCTCCCGCTTGTTAACCTCCATAACACACCATACGGCTGTACTATAAGAAGGGGAAACAGTGATTTCACCATCAGTATATTTTACACTTCTTTGCAGTTTCGAAATTCCACGGCCATCTACATCCCCACTTAGCACCAGAGCTTCGCAGCCAGGATTGTCGACCGTAGCGTACCGGCCAATAATGCACACTGAACACAGGAGTACCGAGACCACTTTCAGGCCTGCCAAGATTGGTTGGCTCCCTGGCCTGTGATCAGCGCCGAGGTATACGTCCCGCTCCTTTTTTTTTTTTACTTTTCAGCTATGCTTCTGTATCTTTCAGGCTAACATTCATGCTGAAATGAAGTAGCAATCAGAGGCTCTAATCCGCAGGATATATCGAACATAGGCACAAGTGTAACGTTGATGATGCGGTCTACTGGAGACTGCAAGCATTGTTTCACACAACTGCGTCGCACGATGTCAACGCTCTCAAACCGCTTTAACTAGCGCCGTCTGTCATCCTCACCACAGCGCAACAAAAATGTGGCACAAGTAGGTTAACTAAAAAACAGTAATTTATTGGGGCAGGAATAATCTTTCGGCCACAAGTTCACTTTGTGAGCGTATTCTGGGCGCAAATGCGAAAGCAGAGATACCGAGATTAAGCGCAATAACGATGACAGCGACCTGGTTACTCGTGCAGTCATTTGCCTACTGGGCTGCAGTGGTGTGCGGAGAGCAGAGGATTTCGCCTGCGGCAGTGTGAGTTGATATATTGCTCCGTTAGGGGCTTCTCGGGACTCGGCTCCGTCGCCTGTCCCGTCGCTGAGAGCGTGATTAATTGAGCCAGAGCTACGGTAGAAGAAGCGTGCAGCAAAAGGACAAAGTTAAAGAAAAAGAGAGAGAGAAAGAGGTGCATGCCTTCTGCGCTCTGAATTCTGCCTCCTGCTGCTCGTTCAGTAGAGTAGAGGGTGTACGATACGCTGGCCCTGTAGCGACAATAAGAGCGACTAACGCAGGACGAGTTATGGGGAACTTGCGCTGAAGTTTGCCCTGCCGATTGCAGCGCCATAACACACTGCCTAGCGAGAAGAGCAAGCAGTTTTGGGTAGTACTTTTAGTACTTTTCCGCGCCAACTTCGGGCGCTTATTGGCGTGAGCCTCCGCACTCTGTCGAAGGCACACGTGCCGTTCGTCAGCTATCTGTGCTACGCCGAGAGAAGCTAGGCAATGAATGCTGTCAGCCAAACGCGGGTATCTAATCGCACAGAGTGTGTTCTCGCGTTTGCAGCGGCCCAAGCGGCTGACAAAAGCAGTTTTGAGTCACCGGATGGAACAACTGCAGTTCCACCTTGGCAGTGCAGGTTCCCCATACTCCATCTATAGAAAAATGAATATGACCAGAGCGACCGTAATTATCATCAGAAAAATTATTGTTCTGGCCCCGGGACAAATTCTTAAGGTTACATGTGTCAAAGAGCCGATACCTATTTTACGCGTGCGATTCATTCGTCTAAAATTTACTAGTGAGCTACCGGCGATGTAAAGATTCTTTGTTTCTTTCGGCAGGAGCAGGATAAAATGCGGACGCGTGCAGATTACCTCCACTGTATGAAGGTGCCGCGCTTATTGCTTCTCCTGAGCGAAGTGACGATAATCGTCACTAACGTTCTCATGACCCTCATTTCTCTTCATGCGAGGAAACCTGCAACTTTACATAGTTCGCACAATAATTGACTGACTGTTTACTGCATAACTATTACTACTGTTATTACCGTTTCATCGCTAACCGTCATCAACATGCAATGATTGGCTCCAGCGGAGTTACTGAACGCAATACCCTGAAAACTGCAGTCGGGCTTCCTTCCTGGCCACCATGCTCTTAGCGCAAATACAACGGCGCTCAAACGGACGGGCCACATTCCGTCTTGCGCTACTCGACGGCACAATTTAGAAGAAGAAAAAGCATAATCGTAGGCCCCACCTTTCCGCTAAAACTTCTACGCTAAAAAGGGAGCTCTTCGTACAACCACGTGCACACACGCCGCTCCCTCTGTCCTGCCCGCTTGACTGTTCTTTGTCCGCAAAGAACAAAAGAGCGACATGAACGGGGAAACCACAGGAGTACGTACATTTCTGCACTAAATCCGTGCAGCATTCCTGAGGTCACGTGGCGCGCATTAACGCTCCGCATGGTATGGGGCTCCATTCCAACTGAATACGCCGCTATAGCTTACTGATCGATGAACGCATATGCTTAACACCGTATGTCGTCACTTGCTGCATATACATAAATTCGCCTACTTCTACTCTGCTCTTGGGAAGATGCAGGCCTGGTCGCGTTATAAGAGAAAAGGCAATTGGTACGTGTTTCTACACGCTAGTTGCCCTGATCTGCTATAACATGAGACGGCGTACCGATATATTTCAATTGTATCTTATTTTGACTCTACTCGCGCTTTCCGCTGGCTAATGCGATGCCTCCGCTTTGAAACCGGTTTGGTTTTATTTAGAGGAAAGCGATCTTCCAGTCTGTGCGACAGCCGTTACCAACGGGAAAGAATGGTTTCGGCGTCGCACGCTCCAGTCAGCCGTAGTGTGCCCGGGAAAAGTAGGGTGCCCAAAAGGAAAAAAATAAGAACAGCTAAAGGCAAGTATAAACAACAATGGTGCTGCAGTGATGCATCATTCGGTCGCATTGTGTTTCTCGCCCACGCTCTCGGTTCATTGTGTATCAGTACGCTGGCATTTACAGAGATGCAGTGAGTAAATACAAGAGAGAGCAACAGCACACAAGGCCCGCCGCCGAGCGTAAGAGAACGTCTAACCGCGTTCTTGGGCACGATGCCGTTTATGATGAGGACTGGGCGATGGAGGCTCGGACTCATATCACTTGTCCGCAGGATGAAAGGAGGTTCCTTTTCTTCCGATTTCTCGCTTGTCGATGCTCCTGTTTTTCCTCCTCGGTCACGAGTTTTTCGCTATCGTATCTGCTCCGATTTCTCTTTTCTGCGACCAAATGGGAGTTGCTGGTCAAGCATTAAGATGGGCTAACATGCAGGAATGGTGTTGATTATATATTTACTTTGCTGAGATTAGGGCTTTGAATAAAGGTTCCGCCACAGGTTTTCCGTTCTTACTTCACAGTGCTTATGAGAATCCATTTGTTTCACATTAAAAATAGTCCCGATGTGTAACGAGATAGTTTTAAAAACGGGACCCACACTGATAAGTGGAGGGTCCCAAGTCAATAAAATGCAACGCTAACTCTGGCATCTTTCAGTTTACTTTGTTTTGAAGTACATTTCCTTTCAATTGCGATACCGGATGCAGGGTGTCCAAGTTGAACCGACTGAATATTTTACTGAATGCACGCAAGAACAGCTTTACCAGACGTTTTATATGACCGACGGGTATATTTATTGTTCCAAGCGATTTCTTCAATGCTTCAATTTAGGATTAAATTGCGGGAATTGTTCAACTTTCAGAGAATTAGAAGAGGCGCACACAAGTACTATACAAACAGGTTGCGTATCTGTTCTTAAAAGAGTTTAATGCTTTTCTGCTAAGGAGCATTTAGAGCTCTAAGCAGAATTTCACTCTTTCTGCAAAACGCTGAAGGGTTTTAACTTTCCTTGAAATTATGAAAAAGGCAACAGAAATGAAATTGACGCATCAGAAGACCATGGCTTCAAAGTCAACAAAGCCGCTGTTAAAGCAAGCGTAATTACTAAAAGACATGCAACGCTAGGTGTTTCTGTCGAAAATTTATTACATTCATCTGTCGCATGAAAGGACATTCCCAGAGGATGATGATGATGATAGGTGAAATATAAGACTACATAATGCTATTTCGTGGCTCGAAAAAATCTATAGAGAGAGATATATGTCCCCGCATTCCCGATTTTCTGCGAGGCAAAGACTTCTCCATAACAATTGTTAACACGAAGAACAAATCAATCATGCTTAAGACGAACAAACTAGGTTCAATTTGTACCCCCTTTCCTCGATGCGAACACCGTAAACGCATTTATTTATTGCTTTAGTGATTAGGTTGCTTGCGGACGGCTGCCAGCATTCGAACTCATAAAAATCCGGAGCGCGTCCAACAACTAAAAAACTAAAATATTAACAAAATCTTTTTCTGAGCACGGTGATTAAAGTAGAATTCTGAACAGTGTGACCGGTCATTGCACAGAAATTGATTTTGTTTCTTCGCAATGTGGATTCATATGAAGTAAGCAGGCAATCCGGAAGAGGAAAATAGGGAAAGCGGGAAGCAAAACAGGAAACGAAAAGAGGGAGGCGGAAAGGAACACGAAAGTAAGAGGGGACCACTTTTCGCTGTCTGCGCCTTCGCAATAAAGCGCGAATGTCTTCGGCAAAGGCAGCAACGAGCGAGCAGGAAGCGAGGCTTCCTTTCACTCCCCATTAAACAGGAACGGCCATGAACGGGAAGCTCCTTTTGGAGGCAATACGTGTTTTATGAAGCGGCCGGCGCTGTTCTGGCTCCGACTTCAGGAGAATTGCGGCGAGGCGATAGAGCGCCTGCAACGTGACTGTGCTCTCGCTTCAGTGCGCAGCCTGACGCATTGCAGGCAGCTTCTGCCGGCCGCCTTCACTTCGAGCTGGTCGCTCTCAACCGGCGCCAACGCGATGTACGGAAAATACGTTTCCTATTTTTCTTTATATAGGGACTGGTGCGTGCTGGAGCTCCTGTGCACAAAAAATTATATTATTCACCTAATGACTAATTAGTGGACAACATTCGACTCGGTTATTATTTTCACTTTTTCTAATGTCACTACTGGCGTAATGAGTCAATTAGGCACGATTAATTCACTCCGTCAATGTACTCTCATAATTAAAGCTTACGTGAATGGCACAATATTTAGTTAGCATTTTATTTATCACGCCCAAAGAGAAGAATACGTTAAAAGGGTTGCAAACATAATAAAGTACACGTATTTGCAGCAAAAAAAATTGTTACTGAAGTTCTTCATCATGCGATATTCAGTTACGTTCGGCGAAAAAAACTAATCATAATTAATGTTCGCAGCTTCTCAACGAAGGTGGGGGCTGTCAGTAGATGTGAGAAGCAAACGGGAACAGAATATAATTCAGCTGTAAGGTTTGGTTTATGAAGGTTTAACGTCACAAAGTGACTCAGGCTAAGAGAGACGCCGTAGTGAAGGGCTCCGGTAATTTCGACCACCTGGGGTTATTTAACGTGCACTGACATCGCACAGCACACGGGCCTCTAGAATTTTGCCTCCATCGAAACTCGACCGCCGCGGCCGGGATCCAACCCGCGTCTTTCCGGTCAGCAGCAGAGCGCCATAACCACTGAGCCACCGCGGCGGGTGCATTAAGCTGTAAGAAGGAATAATTAGTAGCATATATAATCTATTCATGACATTCAGTGAGTCGAACCGTCTCTACAGAGTTGCTGTGACTAGGGGGATTAAGACATCTCTTCATGCACCAATCGTTTTTTAAAATGCGGTTACTGTGCCGCGCCTACTTTTAATACCCGACGTTGAACGACCTGCGCCGTCCGCGCATGCGCATTAACATAGCTAGCACATTCTAGAGACGCTGTTGTCAACGCAAGCGCTGCTCAGGTGGCGTACGTAGTCACCAGGGGGTGGCTAAATATTCCGCCGAAGTTTGATTTGGTTCGCGTCTGTGTTCTGGACCGTTCTGACGAAGAGGTCCCTTCCTGTGCGCCGACAACTAGCGCTAAAAGCGTGTCATGCTAAAATGCCTCTATATACTTTCTCACAGCGCGCTACACTCGCGAAGCTGTTAGTGCACTTGCTATTTGCGACGAAATCAAAAGTTGGATATGTGGAGCGTGCTCAGACGGCTTTATGCTACCGGTGAGGTGACAGATTGCGTGGTGGTATGAGACAGCACGCGTGATAGTGACGCCAATGTCACAAGATATTTTGTGATTTATCGTGAACGGTCACGAAAAGATGACGTTCCGGTCGCGTAAGCACGAGGTGGCCATGCCATTTGTTACGCCAAAGACGCCGTTGCCGCCGCACATGAGTGCATTACAGCTTGGCTGTAAAACAACAGCACTACCTAGAATACGCATACATTTTTCATGACATTTTATACACTTGAATGAATCTTCACCCAAGTGACAGCCTTGAATCATTTTAGAATATCCTTATGACACCGTATAACGCCATTATGCCAGGGATCGTAGCACTGCGGCTGAAGAAATTATCCATTAACAAGCTGTAGACCTGAAATACACCATGTCATTTAATGCGACGCCAGTGACAGTCCAACTTTTACGCAGCTGTTCACAAAAGATTTTTCTCTTCATATTATTAAACCATCACAATTTATTTTTCTGGCATGCCTTCTGTGGTTTATTAGTGTAAGTCTAAGATTCGGTAAACCTTTGCGCCATTTTTTGGCTATATTGAACGTGTCTACTCGAATTTTTCTCTCTGTCTTTTCCTGGCCATCTTACCACGCAATATGTGGTCCGCATCACAAACTGGTGCCATGAAATGCGGCAAAAGCTGCCAAGATTGCGACGTCCTACTCACAAGTAGCTGGGAGGACGAAACAGGAGAGGCGGAGGACGAAGGGAGATGTTGCGTCCGTAAAACATGAGCTTCATTTATTATAGTGAGACGGGGGCCTATGCTTGAGTTCGGAACGAGAAATAATTTCATACTCGCAGCATCAGCGCTGATGCACATTACACTAATTCCAACCTGTCCCGCAGCCGGTAGCACGACCGAAATCGAAATAATGCACAGCTCATAAACATACCCGATAATGGCGGTCAGCTGTGCACATTTGTTGATCAATCGTCACAAGCTTCATTGATGTACGTTTCTCGGTTGGCTTGAACTTTCTTATTTATTTTTTATTGTTCTGCATACATCCGGCTCTTCGCTGATAGTACTGGCTAGTTGAGAGAAAGCCGACTCCAAGCAATACTTTATTTTTGCCCAACGTTTCGGGTCCCACTCGGTCCTTTCTTCAGGGTTGACTAAAGTTTGTCAGCAGCAGCGGGGTGCTGCTTTCGCTCTCCCTTTGTTAGCGTGTGGCGCATTCCACTAGCGTATGCTGAGAGGAGCGTTCACAAACCTGTTTCGACAATAAGCCGCTTCTTACCACAAATGAAAGACTGCGTCCCCAGAGGAAAACAACCGGGTGTCGTTTACTAAACCCCATGCTCCAGGTGCCCGGCTTCATATATCGGGAAAACACAAAACCTCTACTAACGAATATGGCAACACAAAGAAGACGTCCGGCTAATGAATTCAGAAGCCAACCAACTCGCCGAACACTGTGAACGCGCTGAACACCCAATAGCCTTTGAGGAGGTGAGCCTCTTGGCAGTGGAGCCAAACCTGTTCAAGAGGCGACATGTCGGGTAATGGCACATATGGCGATGAATAGGATTCCAGGAACGCTCCCCTGCGCGTAAGTTAATGATCTGCGCCACATGCGAACAAAGACAGAGCAAAGGCAGCACCCCGCTACTGCTGGCACAGTTCAGTCACCCTGGTCCCGAAACTTTGGGCAGAAATAAAATATTGGTTGGGGTCAGTTTTTTCTCAGCTATCTCAACAACCCAACCAGACGGACTTCCGTCAAAGGTGTTTTCGTTCAAATGGTACTAACTCCCCTGAAAACCTACTGCTTCTGAGTGGCTCGTGGCTCGCATCGCTCGACCACCTTTATTTGAATGCAAAGGTAGAACAATAGACTGCATGCTAGAGAAGCGGTGCTCGTTTTGCATTGTTGAACACATTATCTCCGATATAACACGGATCGTTCCTGTGTTAGACCACAGCTCTGCACAAGGCGTATAACAGTTACAGAAAGGGGTGGGTGTCCCTTGCGGCACTAGGAATTCTCAAAAGTAAACGCGACGTTCCTGAAAGGAAAGTTGAGTTGATATGGACACCGGCTCACTCTGGGCTGGAGGGCAACGAACTAGCCCACCAGTTCGCACGAGAGATGGAATACCGGGCAGAGGAAGGTGAGCCACAGTCCATTATTAGTTATAAGGACATTACGAACTATTACAAGACGGAGAGGCGACGTTACCCTGATCCCCACAAATTGCTTACCAGAGAACAGCAAGCGATCTATAGGCAGATACAGGCAGGATCCTTCCCGCACCCTTACCTTCAAAACAAGATGTACCCGGAAAGGTACGAGAAGGAATGTGATTTCTGCAAGGCGCGGTTAGGCACGCTCCAACATGTCATTGGAGTATGTAACTTCAACAAGGAAATCCCCCCACCTCCTACCTGCCCCACTACCCCACCCCATCCCTCACACTCTCTTACCGAGCGATGGGAGACCTTGCTAACCAGCCCCGCCGTGGAAGACCAGCTCGTCCTGATCTCCAGGGGCCAAGCGGCTAGGGAAGCATATGGGTCCCGTGAAGAGGGAACCACTCCCATCGACGGCGTCTAAGCAGACGTCGAGCTCGAATCAATAAAGTTGTTTCTCTCTCTCTCTGTCTGCACAAGCCAGGGAGGGTCGGCTGAAGTGTGATTGCCGCCGCTTTCATTGTTTCATCCGAATTTCTCCTGCACATAGGATAATCGCAGATGCGCGAAAAGGCTGCCTTGACCATTGAGACCCCACCACAGCTCACGAGATCCCATCACACACCGTCATAGCAGCGTTGGCTATACAATATATCAGACATGCCTAGATCCCTAGCCTATCGACGCCGGCCATGCGGATAGTCACTCGTTACTCTGCCGGAGAAGTTAGGTGGCCCCGAAGATGCTGCGTACTGCAGCGCAGATGCAGATGCTACGCTGAAGCTTGAACATCCAGATAAGTTGTTTCAAATATATTGAAAGGTTCTGCTGGCGCTTAAACTTTCAGCATCTTGGATGGTCATCTGACAGCTTTTTTTTCTATCTTCTCTTCCACTATGTGTGCAGCACATTCCCAAGAATAATAATAATTGGTTCTTGGGGGAAGGAAATGGCGCAGTATCTGTCTCATATATCGTTGGATACCTGAACCGCGCCGTAAGGAAATGGATAAAGGAGGGAGTGAAAGAAGAAAGGGAGAAATAGGTGCCGTAGTGGAGGGCTCCGGAATAATTTCGACCACCTAGGGATCTTTAACGTGCACTGACATCGCACAACACAAGGGCGCCTTACCGTTTTTCCTCCATAAAAACGCAGCCGCCGCGGTCGGGTTCGAACCCGGGAACTCCGGATCAGTAGTCGAGCGCCCTAACCACTGAGCCACCGCGGCGGGTTCACATTCCCAAGAAAAATTTGCTTTCCGTAGCACTCTGTTTAACATTCAAGAGAGCCCTTTGTTTTGCTTGCTAGGACTGTGCATCTTTTAAGAAATACGTGCTAAGGTGACCGATAGCTGTCTGTTTCTACTTGTGCACTTGAGGTATGCTTTTTTTCCTTGATTTGCACTGAAAAACCACGAAGAGGATGTAGCGAAAATGCTACCGCCGTAAAGAAAGTAATATAGAAAGGATGTAATGTAATGTAATGCACTTGATGTAGAAATGATGTAAAACGTGAAATTCCCTCATATTAACAAACTATTCAACTGGAGCGGTTAAGTAGGAGCGTTTTCAATATTTCCAGTAGCGGCATCCCTTTACCAAGAGGTGCTCTAATCAACCTACCGTATTTGCGAACAACTGTTGCTTTATTTAATGTTAGGAAAAAAAGTTTCAAGAGCACCGGTAACATTAATTTATGTCGCTAATTGGCTTCCAGATAAAAGGAAAAATTAGATTTCACGCTACCCACTGAATGCTTGGAAGGCTAGGCTATAATTATTCACTTCGCTTAGCGTCTGCGTTGTCGCGTTCATTGTCACATGTTTAGAGGAAACAGCATAGAATACACCAGCTGTTCCCGCAGTGTTCGTATGAAGGGAATGGGCCTCTGCCTATACTCCACAGACATCATATAGTGAGGGCGAGAAATTCATATTATTGTATTCAGAGCGCGATACTCGTCCTTCCTGAGCACAGCAAGGCATCGAAAGGCCACGGGTGTCCCAGCAGCCAGCGACAACTGGAACCTGAAAGCAGTGACCCGCCAGCTTCCAACGAAGGGGACACCTGAGTGTAAGACACGAACTGCAAATCCAGTGCGATGTGGACAGGTGAGTAAATGATACCTGTGCGCGCAGGCGGCAACTCTGGCACAGGCCGCTAAAATGCATTCTTCCAAATCCATCGCAGCACCAAGCATTGCGCCGAGAACAGAGAAGCATTCTAGGAGCGAGCCTTAGTAGTTTATGAAAAAGCCTTGAGATGGCGCCATTGTTCCACCAGTATACGATACAGGTAAGCGCCAATGATTTGTTCTGCTTTGTTCTTTTGATTTCGGTCTTTGGCTGTCAGCTGAGCAGCAGGAGCACAAGCTGGTAGCTTAGGAGTTCCATTCTGCCGACAAAGAAATCAAGAGAACTAGTTTGAAGAAGAAACATTGGCCGGAAGACTTGTCTCTTTCGAGAGGCGTGCGCACATGAGGTAAAAAATTTGTTGTCTCAATTTTTTTTTCCTTGCAGCGGGCCTCTCTTGCGACGAATGGGGAGTGACCTGCAAAAGTTAATGCGCGTGTGCTTTAATTGAAAGAGAGGGAATTTTACCAATGCGTCTGCATTAGGGCAGAGATTACGAGAGCAGAGTGGTGTAGAAAAGATCTTGTTATGCTGAGAGGAAGAGTGTTGTGGCTTTTGTGGTGTCTCTGAGTCCTGGGACCTCAATGAGTTTCCGCTCCACATTCCAGCTAGAAAAATTGCGGCCACTCTTGTTCCTTTGTGGGCTACAATGTACTTAAAAGTGAGAAAGTTTTTTCCTGGGAAGTTTGTGACGTTTGCCTGCCAAAAAAATTCATCAGCAATCTCTATAGCACTTTATTTGAAGACTTTGAAGGCTAGCGTAGTCATAAAGCTACATTATTCTCCCGCTAAGCCCGGAATTAAGGAAACAGCAATTGCGACATCTTGACTCAACCTTCATTCGCTTCACACTAGTGTATTCACGCCCGACTTGTCCTGGACAAACATGGCAATTAACGGCACTCCACAGAGAGCACGCGCCTTTCACTTAGGGCTCAAGAATATCTTAGAATATTCTATAGGTAGCCAACGTTCCAGGGTAAAAAGATGATGTAGGTGCGAACGAGGAGGGATAACATTTTCGGAAGTAGAATTTCCTGCCTATTGCCTGCTACAAAATAAATATTGAATACCAAAATAAATAAATAAATATCTCATGCAGCAAATCGATGGCCTCTTCAAAAAAGACAATTTTTTCTTCAGTTTACTGTTTTCATTGTCGACGGCGTTGGCGGGCGCAGCACTATTGATTCCAGTGCAAATTTAATATGTATATATTAAAAGGAAAAGAGAACACGGCCGCATGTCCAAGACGCGCTGAGCCCCACTGCTGCTGAAAACCACTACGAAGCTAAGATTTGAGTGTTTACCCAGCACGGCACGCTGGCAGCTATGCTGCTAGAGAGAAACACGGCTAAAAAAAACAAAAACAGAATATACTTCTCAAAGGCATTCATAGCCTAAATAAATGGGCTTCCTGGGGGAAGTTAGGCCGAAACTGAATTCTGCGTTCTCAATCGCCACGCGTAACGCGGTTAGGCAAATGCGCAGGCCGCCGTTGTTGCGTCTTTCGACGCGAGGAAAATTGCGTCGGAGGAGGCACGTCTGCGTCCCGGTAAGAAAAGGCAAAGAAAAATAAAAGAAAGAACGAAAGGAGAGAACGGCTGAGAAAGGTGGAGAGATTCGTGGCAAGCAAGAGCAGAATGCGGGGCCTTGAGGACATCAGCAAATCACTCCTCAGCAAATCATTCATTATCAGATCACCCATCATCAGTACATCACCGTCAAGTTCGTGCAGCGAAGAAGGGTTCCTCGAGTTTCTTCCTTTTTAAAGCGATAACATTAAAAGCCACATCGGGCCAAAATGCGTCGTCCGTCATGAATTCACCTATTCGCTGCAGGGACATGACTTTACCAGACAGTAGTGGACTTCACTTCCGTCAAAGGCATTACCAACTAGCCCACAACAAGACAGTATTTGGTAATGCCAGCGCACTTCTAACATAATGGACTTAGGTGTCCCCGTGAATTCTTTTCAAACATATGGTTATAAACACTCTTAGAACATAAATACGTGACAGGAAGGACAGCATGCTAACCCTGAAATGCGTACCAGTCCACGGTGGTTAATACTGCGGATATGAAGTGGAGGGTAAGGGAGGAAGGAACAGGCCCATTGTCGTTAATTTTATTTCGGTGGCTGGCGTCTTCTGTGGTTGAGGTGGTCCTCGGGTTGAGACAGATGCTATACGTTTTCTTGAATAATAATAATAATTGTTTTTGGGGAAAGGAAATGGCGCAGTATCTGTCTCATATATCGTTGGACACCTGAACCGCGCCGTAAGGAAAGGGATAAAGGAGGGAGTGAAAGAAGAAAGGAAGAGAGGTGCCGTAGTGGAGGGCTCCGGAATAATTTCGACCACCTGGGGATCTTTAACGTGCACTGACATCGCACAGCACACGGGCACCTTAGCGTTTTGCCTCTATCGAAACGCAGCCGCCGCGGTCGGGTTCGAACCCGGGAACTCCGGATCAGTAGCCGAGCGCTCTAACCACTGAGCCACCGCGGCGGGTCATACATTTTCTTGCATTATCGAGGATCTTGCCATCGATAGATGGACCACTGAAGTTTCTGGACCGCGCAGCCTGATGCTTGTTTACCGCTTTTCACCTTTCTTTTTCTTGGGCAGATACTCCTGCAGACAGTACATACCTTTGGAGATTTATTCCTAGCTATACACAGGTGCTCTGTTAGGCGCGCTTTCTTATAAGGCCGATGCCTGAAATGAATGAAAACCTTTTCCCTAGGCCTGCTTAGAAGAGATAAGCGACTTCGAAGGCGGGATAGTAAAGATTTAAAGTGTGTCCCGGTGCCACTTCGTGAGCCCCCAGCCGCGGTATTTTTTTTTTTGCGCTGCACTCTGTGGCTCATTATGGACTCTGCTTTCAAATTCGTGACAATCGATCAAAAATCTGAGCTGCATCAATGTTTTCTGTACGCTAATTGGCACTTTATTTTTGCTCACGCGACATCATAAAACCTGTTTTATGCCGAGCATATATTTCTGCAAACTCGTCACAAGTAAACCGCGGATAACATAACCAAAAGGTGTAACGACGTCTGGCGAATTTTCACTGCTATGATGAATAGGAAGTAAAGCAGACGCTCTGCTTAAGTATACCTACTACATAATATACCACTGACGTCTCGCGTTCTCCTGGAACAAAATGTCAGCTTGTTTTAATGCCCGTAGGAAAGAAGGAAAGTCTTCTTCGTTCGGGTAACTTGCATGGTGATGCAAGAAAAAGTAAATTTAATATGCCAACTGGCCGCAGACTACGGCGGAAGCACTCGGTATTTACATGCAAACGTTTCTTCGTCCCAAAGCGATCTCTTTCGTTAAGGGCGTCCGACCTGGTCAACTATAGTAAAAAAAAGAGGGAGATTCAGTAGACGTGCCTTGAGTAAAAATTTCACTGCGCCATGAAGTTTTCTGAGATTGAGTCTGAACGAGATCCTGCTTTCCAGCAATTTCCTCATGCCGCGTCGCTATTTCGGAGATAAGAAGAGGAATAGTATTTATTCGCTCACAGCCTTATTTCTTAGAACAAATACCGAGGAGGGTTTTGAAAACGCGGGTGCTTACTTCAGCAACGTTAAAAGTTGTGCCAGATGGGAATACATTTGAAGAGCATGTAGAAAATCTAATGCGTTTGCGTCATCATTTTTATTCTTTAATGCTCACTGACAGTCTGTCGCTCGAACACATCCGTGCTTCCTTTGGCATGCACTCTTGCTATTAGCAAATCTGACGTCTAAATTTTTTTTTGATATAGTCACGGTTGCTGTTTTGTAGTTTATTTGCATATAAACAGCATGAAAGTAACAGACTGCCGGAATATTCTCTGAAACACCTTTACGGTCAACTTAGTATGTAAAATAAAAACGCTCAGTGTGGTTTTTAAGAGGCATCGCCAGCTGCAAGTGACGGAAAGTCTCAGTGCGCTACCGTTGTTTATGTCGTAAGGCGTCAAAAGGAAACTCCTACTTGTAACTCAAACAAGTATTTCACTGTTTAGGTCTTGCCGTCACCAATACGTCCAAACTGCCACGAACATAAGCACTCATCTCTGACTGTCACTTTTTCTGACACCGGCTCCTGAGTCTAGCACTTGTGCAAAGTAGAAAACATGAAGTGAATCTCGGTTCCAGATGCTTGGCAGATCACTTCTTTAAATTTGATTTTTTTTCTTTGCTTCAAGGCCTTTAGACCGCACTAATCTGCTGTGTGTCCGACACAGGTCTCCAAGGCTCGGACAAGGGCTAAGCACAATGACCTTCGCCCCGGGGCGCTACTTATCTTTTATTCTATTTGTTTCTGTACCGAAATGGAGAGCGAAAGAAACAAGTAGCAATAATGACAAAGTACGCAGGGGACTCCGATGCTGCGATATCCCCTCGTTTCACTGTATTCCGCCCAAAGCCGCCATATAGACATATTTAGGTAGAAGAAGTAAAACCAAAAAAGAGGAGTTTATGACAGTACATAAAAATGTAAAAGATCAATCCTCACGTCCGGAGCATCTAAAACGAAAGCGGGGGTTAGAGTAAGGATTTAAGATGAATATTCCTTCCTGGGATGTCCACCATGGCTTGACTTGCGTCACGGATCGCCACCTCACGTAATATCTGGACATTACTTTGGCAATTCTACTTGTGACTCAGAGCTGCCACGGTGAATCAGTGGTAGCGGTGTTCGGCTGCTGACCCCATAAAGACGCTGGTTCGATCGTAGCCGCGGGTGCCACGTTTCGACGGGGGCAAAAATGCTAGAGACTCTTGTACTGTGCGATATCAGTGCATGTAAAAGAACCCCAGGTGGTAGAAAGTTTCCGGAGCTCTCCATTACGGCGTCCCTATAGCCTTAGTCGCTTTGGGACGTTGAGCCTCCGAAAAGCCTAAACAACCTAAAAATAGCGAATCAGGTAGCTAGTTGTCGCCACATTTAATTTTCTTTTCCGTCTCTCAACAGTACATCAGCGAGCACCACGAAATGATTGAAAGCGTGAGCGGTGGCAGCTGGTGCAATGCCACTACAGTGAAGTTACTTTAGCAACTTGTCGTTCGGATCCATTTGTTGGGCCATTCTTTTCGAACGGGCACGCACGACACGGTCCATTTCAATGTGAGGACGGTCGACGAGCTTTTCAATCCCAAGCATCAACAACGCGTTCATCGCAGCTCGGCCTGCAGAATAAACAAAGCGCACGGAAGCCGGCAACGCCTCAGGGCCAACACTCTAGTAATAACCGCCCACTAAAAAATTTTTTTTCAATAAAGGCAAATACAAGGCATGCGGACGCACATCTCTTTTCTTATTGTTTTCTGAATATTATTGGGTTCGGCAAAAATCCGCACGCAAAGTTCACTTAGGCTCCTACGAAAGTGGTAAATAAAAAAAATGTACTCGCACCATCTTACAGCGTACAAAGTGACTTCATCTACACTCGCGGCTCACTCATTTTACACCGCAAATATCTGTATTACAAAGTGGACTTCTCAAAGTTAGCCTGTGTCTTCCAGCACGGGAAACCGATTCATTGTGCAGTTCTTCTTAACCTTGGGATTCAGTTAGAAAACTTGAGGTACCAATCGTGAACATTAAAATCGGCACTTCGCAACTTGTGCTGCACTCCATCAGTGCGCGCGGGGTGATGAAACCTCACTCTTCTAAATACAGGTGTAGAAATTTCTTGGAAAAGAATGCTGAGTGTTCGATAATTGCATAAGCCGGTCTTCAAATGCATGCTTAGGCAATTATCCATTCCCCGACAAAATCGCACGACAGAGCGGCTCAGGCTATGAGAGACACCGTAGCGGAGGGCGGCGGATAATCTCGATAAAGCGGAGAGTTGAGCGAGTTGGTACATACTGCTGGGAATAACAGCGCAGACACGAGGGACAAAGAAAGAAGAAGACAACAGGTCCTGTTGTCTTCTTCTTTATTTGTCCCTCGTCTCAGCGCTGTTATTCCTAGCCGGATAATCACGGCTACCTGAGGTTTTTTGACGTGCGTGGACATCGCACAGTGCATTGGCTTCTACCTTGTCGCCTCTATCGAAATGCGATCGCCACGGCCTGGATCTAAACCTTCTCCTTCGGGTCAGCAGCCGTGCACCTTAATCACTGCGCCCCCACCCGAGGAAAAGAGATGCCAAGTTGCGGGTATACAGAGGAAGAGCTCTACGTGTAAAAGGTTGCATCCTGCGGATTTAGGGCAAAAGAGAATTGATACATGTTGGTGGCGTCCTGTATAAGTAGAACAAATGTACCCCAGGTCCTCGCACAAGGTCCTTATGTTCGAACGACACGTGACCTGGCCGCGGGAGAGGGCTAGATGGGACGCTCTGAGCCGAAGGGCTGGTGGAGGCGGGTTTGTTTACGAGCCGTGCTAGCGTCGGCTGTTCAGAGGTGCCGTGGGGACACGGCCCGTCGCTGGTCACGTTCATTCCGCTGCTCGGCCGTGGCACGAAGTAAGCAGAACAGAGTAGTCCAAATGCAAGGCGTAAACAATGTTCTTCTGCGGTCGGCACCCAACGTTCCTTCAGCCTCTCTTCCTGGTGGAGATCGCGCAGGCAGCCATAAACACACGACACACGGACTGTTTACTGCTGCTCTGTGGGAAAGACTTTGGGCCAGGCGTCGCGTTTAAGTCACCGCCCGGGCACAGCAGGCTGAAGCAGGAGGGGAATTGCGTAACAAGGCAGACAAAACAAGCGGTATTTCTAGAAGCAACATCTAACAAACGTTGAAATCAGACATGTGGCTCGCTCTGCAATGGGCTAAAATGACTTTCCAATATTTAAATGAGAGCATTCGAATGAAAAGCGTCAATCCGGAGAATTCCAGTCTGCAATTGTGCGCGGGAGATCTTTACCGATGAGAGTTTGCTTTGGTAAAAATGGGATTAATCAATAGTAATATCTACGTCGAGTTCATACAGGTGCTGATTGCCTCCTCGCAACGGGGTAGCTGAATATTAACTTTTGCCTGAAAGATTGCTGTGAAGTAACGCTAGAAGCTGATTTTTGTTCCTATCTCTAATGGTTTGACAGCATATTTTAGCATTAACCTAGGTGGTGAGCATCCCTTTTTATTGTCTTGAGAAGTGTCGGACCGCGTATTTTTGGACTCTCTCTAATTCATTCACATTCCAATTTGGATCTTACAACAGATTTATATGCTGTCATCACGATATATTTTGGAGTAATTTTAAGCCTCATTTTAAAGAGCCTCAATTTGCTGATTGACGTTGAATTGATATCTAAAATGAGCGCTCACTAAAACTGCTACTGCAGCTGCAACTATAACTATTGCTTCAACTACCACTGCTACTGCCATGGCTACTGCTACTGCTACTTCTACTACTACTATAAAATGTTGATGCTGCTACTACGACTACTAGTACCACTACTACTGCTTCTAATACTATTACTGCCACAATCACCACCGACGCCTACAATTATTGCTACTACTACAGCACAAAACAATAAAAATATTGGGAAGATTCTCTGATATCTCGCAGGCTCCCACACAAAAGCACACTCTCTCTTTTTGTGTCTGATGCATCGCGGCATGAGTAGCCTCTGCGTTATTGCTGTTACCGCTACACGCGCTGTTTTCGTATAGGCACAGCAAGCAGTGAATTTGTTTTGTCATTGGTTCCTGCCCTATATCACGATAACGCCATGTTCTATCAGCTCTCGGAGAGCATAATTTCATTTATGAGGCTGTAATGTGTTCTGTCTTTTATCGTATTTATTTTAAATAAGCAATGTCGCTGTGCCGCTCTCTAGTGACTCGGGGCCTGCGGCTCTGTCAAGCTGTCATTTATGACAGATTTTGCAGCGAGCCACCAGTGACGTGTACCCAATACGACAAAAATAAAGGCATTGTTGAGAAGAATAAAACAAAATGAATCAAGGCTCAACACCGGCAGCACCTTGTTATATAGTAAATCACCAACCATTAACGCCGAGATCACTTCATCAAGGGGCAGAATCAAAGGAGCAGCGATGTAATAAATGGCTCGCGTCAGTTTCCTCACACTAACCGATTAGTAGACAGACCGTTTCAGTAGCACGACAGCACGGTGAGGCTGTTGCGGTCAAAAGCATATCAAGCAGCAGCATCACACGGCAAAAGGAAAGAGTAAAGGAGCATGCGATCTTCCTTTGGTATTTTTTTCTGTCGTAAATTGTTCTGCCGTAGTCCGCTGGAACTCCGCAGCGCAAGTTATGCAGTGGACACGACTCATGCCATTTCTCTGGCGTGGAGCATGCAAATATAAAAAAAGCAGGAACCTTGTTGTTGATATCTCTTGACACTCATTTGCATTATCCTGTTAGAACGCGAGGTATGATTCATTCTGGAAATCTTCCTGCTACGGAGGCACCTCTGAAAGATTTAACGTGCTATGACCGACGATGTGGCAATATTGTGCCATGCAGTTGAGAAGCATGGACTGGCTGTGGTATTGCGCCCCCCCCTCCCCACCCCACACCCCCCTCTTCCACTTGCGCTCGAATATTGAAATAGGCATATAGCTATTGCCGCAACATCACGCAGGCACTTAGCACAATAGACAGGCAGTCGAAGGTATGGCTGTGGCATATTCCTCCTACCCCGATTCGCCCCTCTTTCTTGCAGAACGAATTCACTCGTCTCCTTTAGAAAGATTTCACGTGAAGCGAAAGCCGACGCAGAAGCAAAGACAGGATCGAAGCCAAGCTTGCCATGCTCTGCATGCTCCAGTGTGAGGTTTTCAAAACGTCACTTGCGTCCATGCAGTTTGGTATTGGTTATATGGTAATATTTAAATTTATTAGTTCAGGAGTTCATTTCAGTGAGATTGGAATCGATATCAGAAATGTTGGCGACCCATGCACGGCATTACATGGACGAGAAATAATATGAGTTTCAATGAATCTCTTTGTATACACACTGTTTCGAGGAAAACGCAGCACTAATGTGTTGTTAAAAGCAGATACATTTGATCATTATTAGGCAAATACCTACAAGGAGCATAAAGATAGAGAAACTCTGTTGGGAAGAGCATAGACATGTCAAGAGAGACGTTAATGATAAAAGTCATGATGCCCTGAGGCAGTCTGCAACTTAGTCCACTCGAAATGCAATTTCGCTGGCAAAGCGTCTCGAAAGTAAAAAAAAAATATTTACACAAGTAGTTGCATGCACAAAATTCTGCACTGGGGAAACAGCGTAGGCCAGAACGTCCTCTTGTTGCCGACGTCAACGAGTATTTCCTTTCTTTTTCAAACGTTCCGGATCATTTAACTTCAAGGAGATTGTGACGCTTTGTGTGTTCTCTGTCATCACAGCGTCGATCTGTAAACGTCTTTAAAAGCAAAAGTACTTGCAGTGTTTTCTTGGTGAAAGAGGTAAGAATTTTCCAAATAGCCTAACAGAACAAACCCACATTTCAGAAGAACGAAGCCCGTTAAACAACAAAGAGAGTATCTACAACAGTGCGGGCGCGCACACGCACATACACACATACTCACGTGCGCAAAGGTTAATACAGCGCAAAAAAAAAACCATAAAGAATTCAAGGACATGGTGCCCGATGCAGCATGAAGCGCATTCAAGGCTGAAAGAGCGTATCGGAGGGAAGTCACAAGTCGCTGAAACGATGCTGCATTCGCGATCACAGAGGCAGAAGTTTGCCATTTTCAAGCTCGAAGGAGCATCGAAAGCTTGCTCTTTTTGATCAGGATGCAGCCGGAGAAAAAATAAGTGAGCGAAAAAAAATTTGCTTATCAAGAAGCATTAGATTTGGAATAATGCATTTGAATGATTTAGGGACAAGGAGGCGTGGGGGTGTAACATGGGAAATAGCTCAGACAGCGAAGATCTCAATAAAAGAAATCATGTCCTTTCACGAAACCCGAACCCACTCAGCCTCGCGTGCATACATATGTGCATTTCTAATGCATGTAAATATGCATGCTGGGCACGATATGTTGCAGTGATGGACGAACGAAGAGGACACAAAAATTATTCGCCGCAGCGGAAGCACTCGTGACGCATCGGAAGAGTCATGCAGTTGAAACCTACTAAAGAGGGGAAGACGGGAAAATACGTTCCAAGTTTGGTTGCTGTTGGTATAGGCCTTGTTTTATAATTCTTAGATGGCACGGTTTATTGGTTGGTATTTTCTCATGCTAAAGACGGGAAAATACGTTCCCGATTTTGTTGCTGGTGGTATAGCCTGGTTTTATATTTCTTTGATGGCACTGTTTATTGGTTGGTATTTTCCCATACTAAATACGGGAAAATACGTTCCCGGTTTTGTTTCTGGTGGTGTAGTCTTGTTTTGCAATTATTCGGTGGCGTGGGTCTTTGGTTGGTCAATTCTCTCAGAGGAAAACAGAGCTAGGGTTGTTGAGAACATACTTCCTATACAACCTAGTATTTCCCGCGCCTCCCATCATTTCTATTTGCTTGCTGCATCGCTGTATAGAAAATAACGAGAAGAAATGTGTTCATGTCCCTGGAATGTTTTTATAACACGTGCCAGCGGTCCATGAATGAAGTTTAGGAATGTGGTGAAAGGTATATCTGAGGTCATAAACGGCGAAAAGCGTAAGAGGGTGGCGATGCTGCTGCAGCGGCGTGACCTTGGGTGGTTCACCACGAGTAATAGGGCGTCTATCATCGCAACATCACATGCAGACCGACGGTCATCTTTTACAAAGTGGTGTTAAGCCGCTTCAAAACGTCGATTTTGTTGTATGTAATCCTGAAAAAGAAGAAACAGTAAACAACAAAAAAAGAGATAGTTTTCGAGCAAAGCGACTAAGTAGCTAAATTCTGCAGCTATGAAAATATTAAAGTATGAGTTAGCTGCGAATGACCCTGGTTTAGTTTCTGGGTGACATCGATGTCTATTCAGCAAACGAAAGGGGGGATTTTCGGTTACACTCCTCGGTACCGGTTCCAATGTCAATGCCGCTCAGTAAACAGCAAGTCCTTCGTTCAGCCACCGTCACAAAAGAACAGACTTGAAGTGATGGCTTACGGCTAAACCTCCCTAATAATTTGCGGGAACTTTTCGACGGTGCCAGTTCCGAGTATCAAGATTTTGTTTTGCGACGCTCTTTTTCGTTAATACAGGCTGCGACATGGCAGCTAGCTTTAAAAACACAAGGCACAATTAAGTGTTTGTCCCATCGGTATGTTTTCGTTGTGCATTGTGTTTTTAGTGCTAGTTATCATGTCGCAGCCATGAAATCAAAAGCACCGACTACCCCACTTTCGTCGATAATCATGCCCCTTTCTAGTACAATTGGCCCTGTTTCTCCCCAATATCTTTTTCGTGACTTCCTAGCATGTGTCCCGTCGGTATCTTTTCGCTGTCTTTCGTGCTTTTAGCGTCAGCTAGCGTGTCGCAGCCAGTTAATCAAAAGCACTAACTAGCGCAACTTTCTTCTTTAATTTTATTCCATTTCGGTTCAGTTTATAAGCAAGCATGAGAAGACACAAGTGCCGTGTCGAACCGAACAAGGAGAAAAAAGACCGGAGATAAACTTTTAGTCGAGCCGACCTTGTGAAAGCGTTGCAACACTGTGGGCGCCGAGACTCAAAGGACCTCCACGAGCCAAAACAGATGGTCGCCCATGATCTCCCTAACCCACGGAAGGCTCCTTCCACACGAAGCAAGGCGAATAGCGTTGGCAGTAGAGGGTGACGACTGAAGAAAATGAATAACAAAAGCCGTCGGACAAAGAAAGGAAGAGGTCACATAAACTTTATTGAGCCACGGCGCTGTCTCACAGACACGTCATTCAACATGCGTTGTCTTTTCTCGACAGCTGAGGCTTGGAGTGAGACGAAGGTGCTCGAAGAAGAAAAAAATGATTGCGGAGGCATTGTTGTTTTCTCCCGTCATGTACTTGCTGGCATCCTCAACTCTGCTTATGCGTAGGGCCCTGTCTATCAAGAAAAAACACAGTGCGAGGGTTTTTGTGAGAAGGAGACGAGGACGCTCGGGAAAGACACGAGAAGAAATAAAGAACGACAGAAAGGAAAACAGGAAAATACAGACAGAAAGGGAGCAAAAAAGAAAGACGGAATGAAAGAGAGATCGAAAAAGCAGTAAAATGAACAATTAAATGTTGAAACAGTTAGCATGAAAGAATTG
This sequence comes from Amblyomma americanum, assembly GCA_030143305.2. Lineage (NCBI taxonomy): Eukaryota > Metazoa > Arthropoda > Arachnida > Ixodida > Ixodidae > Amblyomma > Amblyomma americanum. The sequence goes on from JARKHS020004866.1 coordinate 70,132, forward strand.
AACAATATTAGTGATTTCTGAGGAAAGGAAATGGCGCAGTAGCTTCTAGGTGAACACTTAAACCGCCCCGCGAGGGAAGGGAGGATGGTGGGAGTATACGTGAGAAAGAAAGAAAGGGATGCCCTAGTGGAGGGCTCCGGAATAATTTTCACCATCTGGAGACCTTTAACATGCGCTGACATCGCACAGCACACGGGCCCCAACTGCCTTTCGCCTCCATCGAAACGCAGTCGCCGGGTTAGAACCCGGGTACTGCGGCTCAGTACTCCCTTCTCCCTGCTCTGTGACCAATATGTTTCGTGTCCTAAGTGGGCTTACCTGCATAATTTCTAGCTACCGCATACCTTAGGTCTTCTGCGCACTGTGCAGTGATATTCGTAATATTATGCCTCGTTGCATGAACAATGTGGTTGTATTGATTTAAAAAGAAATATCAAATCCACAGCGATATCCAAATTCCTCTACTTTCTCTTTTGCCTCTAATTTGTTGATTTGTTTCTCGTTTACTAGCTTCCTCGGTTCCCTCTTGAAGTGTAGGTTAATGCGAGACTTTGTCATTCTACGGTTGCGGCATCTCAACTCACCGAGCCCCTGCCCATCCTACATGACTCCACGACAAGCGCACAATATTAGGTGCAGTTCATTTTTAGACTCGCCATTTGGACTGTTCCATGCCCATTTGTGATTCTCCCATTTGCGAAAGAAGATATTCGTGACCCATAAGTTATTTCGTTCTACGAATTCTACTACCCACTCCCCCATTGCCGTAGTCGGCCATTGCCTGATGTGCCTGCTTCTTTCCTAGCCTACCTTTGAAGTCACTCCAGTAGTACACTCTGCTGAGCTATTAATTTACCCATTGTCGAGTCCACGTCTTGATGGAAGCATTCAACAATCTGGTCATCATGACTATTTCTTGCGCGTCGGCCAATACTAGCTTCAGTTTGTAAGCCTAACAAAAAGTGCCACTCCACTGTAATGCTGCATTATTCTTCTATGTTGCCATCTATATATTTAGAGACCAGGTACCCCTAAAACTAGCTCTCGCCGGTCTGTTAGACCACGATAGCATACTGCGTGCACTCCCTTAGCTCTGTGTATAGTTCGTCTGCCCTCTTAACTTCACTTAGCCCTATGACTCCCCATTTAATAGGCGCTAGTTCCCCAAGCAGCGCTGGGCGGATAGCGTCACCGGATAAGGTTCTAGCGTTAAACATGGCCATGGTCAGTTTGTAATGCCGGTGTCTGGCGACAGAGGTTCTAAGCACCCCCAACTGTGCCATAGGTCTAACTACCTCCTTGGTAAGTTGCACCGCAGCCGTTCGGAACTGAGAGCCAAGCTTCAATTGGTTTATTTATGTAAGAAATGGTGGCCAAGTACTACACCACGGTACCCACATCCTATTCTGCTGAGAGGGTAAATTGTCCTTTCCAGTGACCTGCATCAAGCAGCACCACAGCCTGGTTATTCAGTTCCATCGACACACATTTTTTTATGCGGTAAAAAACTGCGGCGGGATCAATATTCAAATCGCGGTCTTTTTGCACACGAGGCGGATGGTCTACCTCTACGCAATTGCTGCATCATATACTTCAATCACAACTTGAGCAGATAAACAACACCCATTCGAAATTCGTGTTACCGTGAAAAGAATTAAAAAAAAATAGCTCGTATTAAGTACAGGAAGGCTAATGGGAAAATTACATAGTGTTTTGATGGGCGCTCATTACACTAGCTTCGAGAGAAATCATCGAAACTGCGAACTACCGATTGTGATGACACTGGTCATTCATGCACAGGCGCTCTTTTATAGCAATTTTTTTGCGCACTGGGAATTTGATTATTAGTTAAATGCAACATAGAAGCCCAGAAACTGCCGCAACCCGAGTTCACAACATCGAGGATATGAATTGGCTTCCGTACATAGCCTTTTTTTTTGATGTAGACATTATGAAAACATAATCTTTTTCCCTCTGATTTAACCTGCTTTCATTCCTCATAAGATTGATAGTATGGTTTCTTCTCAGGAGCCCGTAGTACACTTCGTTAACACATTGAAATTGTTCAATATACGAGCAGCATATACTGCTTTTCTCCAACCAGATGTGAGCATGGTAATCTGAAAGCTTCTCACGTGTTAGTTCTCAGTAAACGTTGCCGCACTGCCTCCTCCCAAATTTACTGGTGGATGGGTGTGGATATAAAGTTAACAAGCATAATCTACTGCTTGCTTCTTTTTTTTTTAGCCAGGAACGCATCATCGCGTGACTTAAGATACCTTTTTCTTCTAATGTGGTTCGAAGGCGCTCTTCTCTCACGGTTCATGTTTATTGTATTTCAAACTCTTCAAGATATTCTTTGTCACCATCGATCACTCTTCGCTTTTTCTTCCTGCAGATGCAATGTGTCACGGGATCAACCGTATACTTCCCTTTCAGTTATTTCCGCTTCATCAGCGAGGCACGAAATCGGATGGCCCCTTTTGCAGAAATTGCCATCATAAAGTTTATAGCCGTCAAACCTCTCGTCTTGAGCGCACAAGATGTTTCATAAAAAATGATAACCTGAACTTCGAGGGAAAGTATCGAGGTCGAAAACCGTGAGTCAAAATACATTGTTTCCATTGTTTCCTTTTTCACTGTCTTACGATGAATGACGTTTGAGAGGCACAAAGCTCATTCAAGCCGGAGCACAGGGTAAAAAAAGTTTGAAGGTATCCGTTGGTGTTTTCCTTATTTGAAACAAAAAGATGAAATCACTGATGCAATATAATAATAGTAATGTGTATTCCCTACAGAACCCAGAGGGATTACAAAGCAAAAGTGAAGGGAGGAAAACTAAAAGGAACAAAGAGAGCAGAAAGAACCCAACTTCTCAGAGGGGGTCGTTTGGGGCCACGAAAATGTCAGACGAATCGATCTCAAATAAGGGAGCAGCGAAAGGCGAAGGCTAGATATATAGTGCGCATCTTACTTGAGGAAAAGTGCGCGGCGATTGCTAAGAGCGGTTCGCGGGACACTTTATTGCTATGTAGCTGTTCTCCATTCGGTTGCATAGTGGTAAAAGAGAGACAGATTGAAATATGTTACGAAGAATTCACGGAACGGTCGAGCAAATGCTTGCTTTATTCACGTTGGTGAGTTTTTTTTGTGGGGAAAGGAAATGGCACATTATCTGTCTCATATATCGGCGGACACCTGAACCGCGCCGTAAGGGAAGAGATAAAGGAGGGGAGTGAAAGAAGAAAGGAAGAAAGAGGTGCCGTAGGGGAGGGCTCCGGAATAATTTCGATCACCTGGGGATCTTTAACGTGCACTGACATCGCACAGCACACGGGCGCTTTAGAGTTTTTCCTCCATAAAAACGCAGCCGCCACGGTCGGGTTCGAACCCGGGAACTCCGGATCAGTAGCCTTGCGCCGTAACCACTGAGCCACCGCGGCGGGTCACGTTGGTGGCCGAAAGCACATTCGCTGGCAAAGGCCTCTACCTTAAATATACTTTTTGTTTAAACAAACAAATTGTGCTGTAGCCGTTCCTTACTCGTTGTTGGCGCTTCAATTATGTTTTATACTTCGTTTTACGTCCGTTTTTTATCAATTTAGAATGCCATGCTTGACGCAAAGCTGCTGGCAAATTTCTTAAGGTGGTTTATTAGAGCCAGTAATTTCACTCCGCAGATGCACGAAAATGAATTCCAGTTTGGAGAAAATAATAAATATGATGAAGGAAAGGGTAACCCTACAATGACAGGGCAATAAGCAAGCATTTCATTGTTAAGAGTAAATATAGGGAGCAGGGTTACATATGTTTAGATGCCATTACGCATTGTTTCGTCCATTTAGTTTGTTTTAAACGTAATAATTCGTGCTTCCGACGGCTCATCAACCGCAACTCTGCCAGGAATCACTGTCGCTATTGCGGAGGCGCAGCCTACGCATTAGGTAATCTCTTACAGTGCGCCTTGATGCGGGGGGTTTATGTGGCGCAGGACAGGCCACCTGAGTGGTTGCTGGTTCGTGACGCATGTCTGTCTCCTGCAATTAATATGTGCAGGCGGAGTGCAGTGTACGCATATATTAAATTGTGTGTCTGCACTGCGGAATAGTATGCGCGTACGTAAAGTATTTGGAAGATCAGCGGGATTGACTTCCATGCAATAAAAAAAATTACTGCGTCGATTGCCTGATAGTATCACGCAGCGGCTTTTCAAGCTGCTCTGTTCGCGCCGCTGCGTGTTCCACTTCCAGTCTTGGATATCGAAGTGACTTCTTTTTGCTTGGCTCTGAACCTCCGGACTTGCATTGGTTAGCGACAATATTGTTAACCCCTGAAGCTGCTGGTTAGTGCTGACGTACTAATAATTTAGCTTGCGGCATGCGTCTACTGGTGACGACCGCTAACGTGTGCCTTTTGTGTGCTATAGTAATGATTAAATGCTGCTGTGTGTCCGTTCTGTGAAATATATGATGTCAATAAATTTCTCTAATGTATTGAGGTCGGATGTGAAACGCAAACTTTTGCTTAGGTTCATGCTTGTCTCAAGATATTCCCAGATGCCAAGCAAGCACAAGTACTTAATTAAACCAGCATCTCGCACTTCCTCCTGCCGTGACGACAGCCAGCACTATCGAAGCTACAATGAATAAAAAGAACTCGAAAAATTAACTCGAACAAGACTTCCTGTGCTCGCCTTTGGGGCTGACTGAATATGAGTCTCATGGAGTGCAAAGTGGAAAGAATGAGTCTCATGGATTGCAAATCCTTAATGTCAAAAGAGACGCTACACACGCGTATCTTTCATGCACTTGGCTGACACATACACACTGTAGGCATTAACGCGTCAGCGTCAATGCCACATAGTGGTAACTGGGCTTACCCCCGTGCATTGCAATATACCGACTGCTTTAGCGAACACTGAAAAATATTGAAAAACGGGCTTTTTAGGGCAAAAATATGGCTTTTGCGGCTTAGTATCACCAGCTTGGTGGACACCAGGAAGCTGGTTAATTAATTTCGATAATTAATTTCTGAACTTCTAGAGTTGGGCGCTTAGTTAATCATAGCGATTTGTAGCTGGTCGTTTGTGATAGCCATATCAGTTTTTAGAGTTTCGAAACCGCAATTACCCTTGGCGCTGTATTATCCTGGCTGTTTTTTGATTCGCTGTTTTCATTTCCTCTTTTTTCTGAAACTAAAAACTTAGTGCAACGTAAAATATTTTAACACTTTGTCCTCATGTCTCTATTTCACTGACTAAACAATGTGCACACATACTGCCGCACTTAGTTTAGCCATCACGCTAACGGCTCCCCCGTGCGGTCTGTCTTCGACCTTTGTCGCGCGCCGGACTTCGTCCTCTTCTGCTCGGTGCTAGGCCCTGCCGGCTACGCTCTGCGCAGTGTGCTCGCCAGGTACTGTTCTGCCAGGGATTGAACGTCCTACCGGCATCCGTGACATTTTTGGTGGAGGTGCTGGGTGACGATCTATGTACGAAGAGGTCCCAGGAACCTCCAGCGCTCAGCCACACCCCCTGGACACGACACCTGTCCACAAGTCAAGCCGCCGCTTGAAAGGCTTAGCTCCCGAGTACAATCCCCTCGCCGCGCCATCCCGCAAGATGACCTCTACGGCGGCCAGCCAGACCTTCCAGCAAACTGTGAGTTCGCCACCGCTGCTCCTTCATTCGCCTCGTACGCCCGCGCCGTTTCATGGTGACAAGTTTGAAGATGTGGAGGACTGGTTGGACGGGTATGACAGGGTCTCTGAATTTAATCTGTGGGACGAGGGCCGCAAGCTTCGGAACGTCTACTTTGCCCTCCAGGACGCCGCCAAGACGTGGTTCGAAAACCACGAGTCCGCCATCCACACCTGGCAAGACTTCCGGCGCCAGTTGCTGGATACGTTCAGCAGCAACGAGCGGAGGGAGCGTGCTGAGTTGGCCCTGCAATCGAGAGCGCAGCAGCCAAACGAGAGCGTGGCGATGTTCGTGGAGGACATGACCCGGCTTTTCAACCGCGCTGATCCTTCGATGTCGGAAGCCAAGAAGGTGTGCCATTTGATGCGGGGCGTCAAGGAGAAATTGTTCGCTGGGCTCGTGCGCGCTCCTCCGGCTACAGTCGCCGATTTTGCAAAGGAGGCGGCAGGCATGGAGCGCGCCCTGCAGCAGCGGTTTGCGCACTACGGCCGTTCCTCAAACATCACTGCTGTGGAGTGCCACATGCCGAGGCCCGGGGATGAGAACGCCTCCCTCCGAGAGCTCATCAGGAGCATCGTTCGCGAAGAGCTGCAGAAGCTTCGCTCTGTGGAGCAGCCTCCTAGTGTCACCGCCATCTCGGAGGCTGTCCGTGACGAGATACGCCGCACGGTGCAGCCCACTCCACCGCCGCCACCGCCAGCGCCCTATGTGATGACATACAGCGAGACATTGCGCCACTTGCCTCAAGCAACCGCCATAGCCTATTTCGATGAAATTAGTGACTCAGTCTCCCACTGCGCCTGCGCCCTCAACGATACCCGTGCATCGACGTCAGACGCCCCCGTTATGACTGACGTGAACCCCGACCTAACCGCCGATCAGAAACACCGCCTCCACATGATCCTCGACTCTTTTCGTGACTGCTTTGCGACCACTTCTAAAGTTCGACAAACATCGGTCGCTAAACACCGCATTGTAGTGGATGGAGGCGAGAGGCCTATACAACACCACCCCTATCGAGTGTCTGCGAAAGAACGGGAGGTGATTCGGAGGCAGGTTGAGGAAATCGTCCGCGACGAGGTTATCCAGCCGTCAACAAGCCCGTGGGCTTCGCCCGTTGTGCTGGTCGCCAAGAAGGATGGCACTCTCCGATTCTGCGTCGACTATCGTCGCCTCAACAAGATTACTAAAAAGGACGTTTATCCGTTGCCCCGAATTGATGACTCGTTCGATCGCCTGCGTCATGCCCGATACTTTTCCTCTCTTGATCTACGCAGTGGGTACTGGCAGATCGAAGTCGATGAACGTGACCGTGAAAAGACCGCGTTCATAACGCCTGACGGTTTGTACGAGTTCAAGGTGCTCCCCTTTGGCCTGTGTACCGCTCCTGCCACCTTTCAAAGAATGATGGACACTGTCCTGGTTGGCCTCAAATGGCAGTCGTGTCTCGTCTATCTTGATGATGTGGTTATTTTCGCTGCGACCTACGAAGAACATCTCAAACGCTTGAGTGCAGTATTGACGGCCATCCGATCAGCCGGTCTATCTCTAAAACCCGAAAAATGCCACTTCGCTTACCAACGGCTTAAGTTTTTGGGCCATGTTGTGACACCTGAGGGTGTCAGCCCCGACCCCGACAAGACGGCTGCTGTAGCTGCGTTCCCGACTCCACTGATAAGCGAGCTGTGCGCCGGTTTCTTGGCCTCTGCGCATATTACCGACGCTTCGTGCAAGACTTCTCCAGGCTGGCTGAGCCTCTCACACGGCTGTCAAAAGACGATCAGCCTTTCGTCTGGGCACAGGAACAGCCGGACGCCTACGAAAAGCTCCGCAAACGCCTACAAACAACGCCCATTCTTGCCCATTTTGACGAGGAGGCGGATACAGAACTTCACACCAATGCCAGCAACATTGGCCTCGGTGCATTCCTCGTCCAGTGGCAAGATGGTGTTGAGCGTGTGATTGCTTACGGCAGCCGCACGCTGTCTCGGTCCGAGGCCAATTACTCAACCACTGAAAAGGAGTGCCTAGTTGTTGTGTGGGCGATAACGAAGTTCCGGCCCTACTTGTATGGTCGCCCGTTTCGGGTCGTGAGTGACCACCACTCACTGTGCTGGCTCGCGAATCTTAAAGACCCCTCGGGCCGGCTAGCTCGTTGGAGCCTTCGCTTGCAAGAATTTGATGTAACAGTTGTCTACAAGTCGGGCAACAAACACAGCGATGCAGACTGCTTGTCCCGTGCTCCTATCCCGTCCAGCTCTGATGACCTCGAAGATGACCCCTTCTTTATTGGTGCTCTGACCACGTCCGACCTCGCTCAACACCAGAGGGACGACACGGAATTGCGGCCACTCATCGATTATCTTGAGGGTACCGCCTCGTTACCGCCTCGTCTATTCGCGCGTGGCTTGTCGTCGCTTTGCTTGCGAGATGGCGTCCTCTCCAAACGAAATTGCGCCCCGACGGACTCTGGTTACCTGCTCGTGGTTCCAACGGCGCTCCGCACTGACGTTTTGCAGGCATGCCACGACGAGCTTCCTTCCGGCCACCTCGGGTTTTCTCGAACGATGGCACGAGTTCGTAACGTTATTACTGGCCCAGGCTCTCTGCGACTGTCAAGCGTTATGTACGTACTTGCCGCGAGTGTCAACGTCGGAAGAAACCACCTTTCAAGCCGGCTGGCTTGCTTCAACCCATTGCTCCGCCGAGAATTCCTTTCCACCAAGTCGGCATGGACTTACTGGGCCCGTTTCCCACGTCATTATTGGGTAACCGGTATATTGTGGTTGCCACCGACTACCTCACCCGGTATTGTAAGGCGAAAGCCCTGCCCCGCGCCACTGCTGCTGAAATTGCTGACTTTTTCATCATCAGCATAGTCCTCCGCCATGGCGCCCCTTATGTTGTTTTAACTGACCGAGGCACAGCGTTCACGTCCACGCTTACTCAGGAAGTTATGCGGCTCAGTGGCACAAGTCATCGTAAGACCTCAGCTTACCATCCTCAAACCAACGGCCTAACCGAGCGCCTCAGTAAGACTATCGCTGATATGATTTCTATGTACGTCGACGACGACCATAAGAACTGGGACGAAATCCTTCCGTACGTCACGTTTGCCTACAATACTGCCCTTCAAGAGACGACGGGGTTCACGCCATTTCGTTTGGTACACGGTCGTGAAGTCGTGACTATGTTGGACACGATGTTGTTGCCCGATATTGCCCGCCCATCCGTTGCCGACGCTGATGCATTCGTTCGCCATGCAGATGCTGCCCGCCGGCTGGCTCGGCAACGAACCTGCGTGCGGCAAGAAGTCGATGCTCACCGCCATAACCTCCGTCACCGCGAAGTCATTTTCCAGCCTGGCGATCAAGTGTGGGTTTGGAGCCCCATCCGTCTGCGCGGTCGCTCCGAGAAGCTTTTGCGCCGTTACTTCGGCCCCTACGAGGTACTCCGCCAACTCAGCGACGTTACGTATGAAGTGTGCCCGCAAGGGAGTGTTCGTTCTTCCAGACGCCCGCCGACATCCGAAATTGTGCACGTCGCAAGACTCAAGCCATACCATGCCCGCTAGGACAACTCTCACCACGTTCGGTGCCTGGGATTCTGTTAACACCAACACGTGGCTCCCCCTCACTGTCAGGCATCAAGTCGATGCCTTTCCAGAGGGGAGGGGCAATGCCGCACTTAGTTTAGCCATCACGCTACCGGCTCCCCCGTGCGGTCTGTCTTCGACCTTTGTCGCGCGCCGGACTTCGTCCTCTTCTGCTCGGTGCTAGGCCCTGCCGGCTACGCTCTGCGCAGTGTGCTCGCCAGGTACTGTTCTGCCAGGGATTGAACGTCCTACCGGCGTCCGTGACAATACATACAGCTCGTCTTTTCGTATTTTATTTTTTTTGTTTCCTTCGTGCCTGCACTTTTTTTCGCCATCTAGCGCAAAAGGGAAGGCATGGAGATGTGGCGCTCCCATATATATAATGTGACATATCCCTGCACTTCCTTAGTGACGCCCTGAATATAGGCGCACCAAAAAATTTATCCCGCTCCGGGATAAATCTCCGTCTCCATTTTACTGCTTCTCCGCCTGTTACCTGATTTAGTGTCGAGCTCCGGGCCGCATTACCTGACGCGCCTAAAGCCCTAAGAAATTGCCCCGTTGTTGCAAAGATGCGATAAACTAAACAGATGCGTCTTGGAAAGCAATATGCGGAAACCTTCTGTATCTCCGGCATGCAGGAGGAGGAGGAGGAGGGGTGGGGGGTGGAGGTGTTCTGTCTTTGCTATTCGCTAGTTCCACTGCTGTATCTTTGAGTTTCTTAGAGAGTACGGACATTCCTTCTTTCTTCTTTTAATCGTGCAGATGCGCGTTTTCTGGATGGCCATAAAATTCACGAGTTGTTTGGTACGCCTATCGTCTCACAAAATAGCTTTGAACTAATACAAGTAGAAGTCATGTGCTTGTTTTATTCCGCCCTGTTTGTTGTTTACTCCCAGGACTGCTTTTCTGCACGCCAACACGAAAAAGCGGAATTGATGATGGCAGTGTCTTAGAATGGCCAATACGTTTGAAAAACATGCTTATATTTTTGACATTTTCAAGTTGATTTCAGTAGCTAAACGCCGGGCGTTAACGGTGGCCAACAAATTTTCTCATACTTCATTTCGCTCTAGATTGCAGTCACTATTCAACTAATAAAGAGGGCTGTAGGCAAATTAAAAAGATATGCTTTGTGGGGAGGTTGTGGAGAACCTGTTTCCCCCCTCCATTTCGACGCGGCCTATCTTCACCATCGTGCGTCAGGACAGCACCGCCTGGGCGAGGAGGGAAGTCTCCCTCATGGGGCAAGCGGAAACACGGCAACGGGAGCGCCACCTCGTAGGTTACGCGAAATTCCGCGGAACCGGAGAGGGTCTCTTCGGGATCCGGCCAGCGTCGTGAGCGGTGGAAGGCGCTCGCTCTCGTCACCTTCCGCGGCAGGCGCACGGGGATCCGCTGTGCCTTGCCGCTGGACTCCTAGTTCCAGGCAGCGAAGCGAGCGCAGCAAACGCGCGCTCTCGTCACCTTCCCCAGCAAATGCTCAGGGATGGCGTTGCCCAAAGAATGCGGCGCGCACGGGTAAACCCGGCCGCCATCGTCGGCGCATACAAACGCTCGCCGCCGATACCTCCGAAGTCGCGCCCCTGCCCCAGCCGGTAAGTCGGAAGTCCTTCTTGCGTAGCCTTCTATTTCCGAGGAACGCCTCGTTGATGTTTTGTAGCTAGCTGGCCCGCTCTGTGTATTGATTTGCAAGTGCCATGAATAGCATACGAGTGTTAACGCTGTGTCGTCCCTTCCCTTCGTCTCCTCGTGCACGAACCCCTCCGCGGTTAGCGAGCGGGAACGCTGCATCCGCGGAGTGCGGGTGCGGGAGGGGGGGGGGGGGGGGGGGGGCGGAAGGCTTGACCCTCGTATGTTTCCACTAGGTAGATCCGGTCCCTGCAACCACGGAGCCACTTAACAATACCGCTAAGGCGCAAGAAACTTTCATGATTGGTCTCTGTGTAGTTTATCTTATCATTGCTTCAAGCGCAAGTAGATTAGGTGAACGAACAAATTAATGTTTTTCTCTCTCTTTCGAGCCTAGCGAGCGAACTTTTTAAACGGCACAAATCTTTCATGTGTGAAGATAGAGCGGAGCCTTCCTACTTTCTTGAGCCGGTCTTCATGAGTGACAGCAATTAGTTACAAATTTTTATCGCTATCCTAAGGCAGCGTCTCATCACGGTTGTGAGCTTCTTTCTTGCTACAGTACGTACACCGTTCTCACATTTATTGGGACGCCGGTCATTACGTTCAGCCGATTCTTGAAGTCTTTACTTTGGGTAGAACCTGACACTCATGTTATCCGCAGAACAGTATTCACGTTGAGTCTTGAACTCTATAACAGCTAGTGCAGTTCCGTCTGCACCAACGCAAGTGGGCCATAAAAAAATGAAATTTGAACAGAAACACGCAGTTCCAGTGGATGGCCGCAGCCTCGTGTCGCTAGTTCTATTCTTCCATCCCTCGGTTTTCCTTTTTCCTTTTTTTTAGGCGCTACGGAGCCAAAGTTTCGGCCATTCTGGGAGAGAGATAGTCTGGCTTGGGTCTTATATCGGTTGTATTTTTTTTCTTCTTTCCTTGGCGCTCTGCCAGCCCCTTGAGGCATCTCGTAAATGATGCTCTACAAATTTGTTCCTGTTCCAAAGTTCTGAGCTGCGCTGGAGAGAAGGAGCAATCTGAAGATTGGCAATGATAACGGAGACTTCGCCGTATAGCTTTTAATGGGATTGCATACATATAAGAAATGATAACTTCGGAACTGTTTCTTATGTGTATGTCAGCCTTTCAATGCGGAAAAAAGGCGTAATGAGAAGTAGAGGCACTCTATGTTCTGGCCTTGGGCCACATCTCTCTGATGAGAGCACCAGTGCCGCACACTGCGACTGAAGATGGATCACCAAGTGCAGCTCCGATGGCTTAACAAACGCGTTTCAAGCTCCATACAGGCATGTTGGAGCCAATAAAGGCTGGCTCTTCCTGTAAGCCCGAGCTTTTTTTCCTTAGCTTCCGCGTGCTTCTCAGCTGCGCTGCGTATTAAGAGCACGCTATTTTCAATTCGGCTCCGTATGGCGGGGATATGTGAAATATGCTAATGCCAAAGTAGAGTGCAAAATTTCATTTTTTGTTGTTCTGCTTTACGTCTTTTAGACTGCACTGCGTGAAAATCCGCGTTAGAACTTAGACCTAACTAATTCTAACTTTAAAAAGTTAGAACTCTCGTTCTGAGTAGAGGGTTTCTCTCAAGCATGCATTGCGTCGTTGCCCAAAACTAATGCGTTCAGCCGTCGGCTAATAAGAGCGCTATTTGCATGGTACTTGGAGTGGGTTATATTATGGGCTTGGTCAGCTTGCGTGTGCGTGTGCGCATATCTGTGTCCTGGGAAATGTTCTTTTATCCGTAGACTTGCAAATGTGGTTGAACTCCAATTGCTAGCTTGTATTAGTAAGACATTTTCACCCAGTTAGTGCGCAAACAACTTAGATGGTTCACTTGCGCCTTTAAGCGCAAATCGTATTTCAAAAGCGATGTTAAATACAAGGCTGGGCTTTCCTTGGGCACGGTTTAAAAAACAAGACCATGATACAGTGTTTGAAGGAATGAATCAATTAAGGGATATTTTGCTCCAAACTATTGTAATTCCTTAACTGATCTTTTATTTGACAATTTTCAAATTCCGCGCCATCCGAATATCCACCCCAAATAAACTATATATTCTTATCAGTTTTGAACTATCCCTTCCGAAAGTGTTGCCATTAATTGGGTGCTGGTAATGGCTTGTTCATGCGAAAAATTAATATTCAGGAGAGCGTTATTGGAAATGATGTCGTGATGAAATAGCTCCCAGGCTTCAGGATTGTGGACTTCTTCCCAGGCATTAGCTCGACAAATGTGCAGGCATGGAGTACATGAGCACTGCACTTCGCACCAATAAATCTTCCATCGCTGCGCAGTTTTCTCATGAAGTTGTAATTTCCATTACAGCATGACCAGGAATCTAAGCCATAGCGCTGTCAGTTACCTGGCAGGCTGGTGAGCGATACTTGGCGCCAAGTCCCGGTTATGAAGCTCCAGATGTGACGACTTTTGATCTCATTGAAGCCACCCCGTAACTTCTCCCCCGTGTACTCCTCGCAATTGGTAATCGCTCGAGTTTTCTGTGAAGTATTATTTTGTCAACGTTAAATTTAGCTTTCGCTGATTTTTCAGTCAAATCTTGCTCATGGGAAGTGCGCTTTTTTCTGAAATCAACTGCGTCTCTTCTAGGACCTTCCTTCAGTTTAGACAGCGTCTTCACAAGAATACAAAAATTTGAGGGACGTTTAGCTCCGCCTTTATAGTTATGATGGAATAAGATGAATGGGTCCGGCCAGCGGCTTCTCTCCCTACGCAGACATGGACACTGTTTTCATTTTATGTGAAATACCACGCGACAGACACATAAAGCCCGCTTTATTGAAGCCGTATGAACGTATATGTGTGGCTTATGGGTCGCTTGTCTTACTCTTAACCCAAGGGTCAGGGGTTCGATTGTAGACTAATTGCCCTAATTTTCTTTTCAGGGCATTTCAATACTTACATGTCCTAAAGATGTGTGAGTCATGTGGCGGTCTTTTAATCGCCTGTTTTTTAAAGTTCTAATCATTTTCGGTCTCACAGCTCAGCTTGTGATGTCACAACCCTGTCAACCAACCCGGCTTTAACGCACACACCGGCGATGACGCTAACTATGCCGCGTTGTCAACTGAACAAGAGACGGCGAGAGGACGTCGTACCGTTTACGACATCGTCGAAAATTCCAGCGGGACATGGTGCCTTGCAGTTGTTTCCAATATGAGCACCTGATTATACCCATGCGAAGAAGATTTCAAAAGAGCTTGGACCCTGCATTCGGAGGCTACTCCTCACATAGTGGTGGAGTTAATTTAGAGCGAATGCTATGCCGAACTGTACTTTCCGTGTTTTGATTGAAAATTGAAGTAAAATTTGAAAAAAAAATTTCGTGCTCTCATTACGAAAGTTTTCCGTGTTTTCTTCTATTTGATGTCCTCCCATAATGATCTCATTGGTTAAAGGGACCATGAAATAATTTCGATGGTCATATTCCAGTGCTACAGATCTGTAGAGATCGTCTTCGTGGGCATTCGAGCCTAAGTTAAAAGCTATGCCTGTATCCTATAATGTACAAATACTTACAAAACATCGCTGCTCTTAGTAGCTCGCAACTCATTAGGGCGACATCTAACCACGCGTCCTTTACCCCGATGACGTCAGTAGGCTGTCTGGGCGAGCTCACTGACGTCATGGAGCGCGGGCGGGCGGGCGGGATTGGGCGAGGTGGGGTGCAATCCCGGCGTGTTTCCTACATATTGTTTTCTGACGCGTCCGTGTACATAAGTGGAGGGGAGCCGAGAAAGAGCATCGAAGTTTAATCGCCGATATCTTCGGTGTTAACGAAGCAAGCTTAAAAATCTCTGGGTTACAATGACGAGTGACGGAATACCCCACGCTCATGCGTTTAATCCTTGCCTCAATATGTACGTACCATTTCATCGGCTCTATAAAGAACTTTTCGCACATAACCTCACCTCTATTTATACATTTCTCTACTGTGAAACTGGAATGCCTACAGCTTTATGTCAGCATCAAGGAAATTAACGGTACCCGTCCGAGGCCAGGTTTATTCCCAAACACGCTCAACATCCGTTAAAGCATTAATCAACTACAGCCCCTTAAGGTGATGTTGGGCCAAAACTCAGAAGAATTTTCAACAGACGCCATACTTGCATGCGCCGCATGTTTCATTCCTCACCTGAATGGTTTTCGGCAGTCAGAGGTGACTGACAATCCACTGAGCTTCTTAAACGAGGTTCCTAACAAGTTGCCCAATGGAAGCCTCACGGGTTCATCAGGCGTGACCCTTGATTTCGTTCCGTGCCTCGCCTCCGTTTCTAAGCTTCGTCCCACTGCATACAAGTGCATAGTGGGTTTTCAAATACCTGGGACGCAGTTATCATGCCAGCTAGTTATATAATGTGAAATGAGGTAGCGTATGAACGATCGCGTACAGTGGAACGGTCAGGCCAGTCGTAGCAGAATAGTGATGGAATTTGGGGGGCAAAATGGTTATTGGGGATCTCTTTTGCCTTTTGCCGGCAACGGGACCCGATTCCCACTGGTGACAAGGTTTAGATTTATGTGCGCAGTTGAGCCCCTCTCGGTTCTACCTGACGTCGAGTCCCGCATCTACGGATTCCGGATTCTACGGCAAGCCAAGCCATTGCGCAGTCAGCCTTGAGAGAATGGCAGCTTGAGCTTACTCGCTATGCATCTTACGGAGACCGTCGCATCTTCGTTTCATCCTCACCTTAGTTATGAGCTGTTCACAACAAGCATCTTTGAAAGAGATCTATAGCTTAAGCTGAATAACTACGAAAAATCAGAATGTTGGATTAAGAACCACTAAAACGAGTTAGTCCTACGCGTCCCTCATCTTTATAATAGCGTACAGTGAGCTCGTCAAGCAGTGGTAGGTCTCACATCACACAGAAGAAACGATAGAAAGGCCGGTGCTTTCTGCGCCACGAATAAAAATAAACTGCAACAGAGCAGTAAGTGCTATTTTCTCCACGCTATTCTTTAGACGGCATGGAGAACAGCAGCTCGTGACGGGTTTTAAAAGTAGTGCAGCAGAGATAAAGTACAACTTTCCCAGCCAGAATGTGTCGAAAGAGGGTTCGTGGCACCTCCAGACATGGTCCAGTTAAGGTTTCAGGCTCTTATTTGCCCTGCCATGTCCAGACCTGACGCGTCCGCACGGCTCAGGCTTATTTCGAGAAACGTTGGCTAGAGAACTCCAAGGAGAGCCCGGGTACCTTACTTGAGAGCTTTACGTTTGATATCTCCGCGCTCAGCTTCGCTTCTTTCCTTTGTTCGCTGTTAGTCACGCTATGGCTGTGTCTTCTTTTACTCACAAAAAAAAAAAGAACACGGTTACGCGGGCAGGTGTACTCAGTCTTATTTCTCTACCTGAGTCGGAAGAAATTCTTTCCTTCCACGGGGCCGCCGTAATTTCGCGGTTGGTGCCGTAGAGGCGCCCTTTCGTATGGGCACTTTATTTTCAGTGCGTTAACCGTGAATAATGGGTTGTAACGCGAGGATGAATGCGCTCATTAAGCGGACATATTTACCCACAGGGTGCTCTGGAACCTACCTTGCTCCACTTATTAGATTACGAACCACAGTTAGGAATCCAAGCACTGGGAGCCATTTTGTTGCACGGAGGTATGGGACGCAATAACGCCGAAGAAATCGCCAGAAGCATCTTTTGGGTGACGAGCACTACGCTGGAGACATACTGCTCAAGCAGAAGCTAGTCGTTGGTATCAGGCCTCACGGCGCACCGTTGCTTATGCAGAGATGTCTGTACGAACAGGTTAGTTTTGGCGGTTGGGAAACAGATTGTTGACCAAGCGCTCATGTTTCTATGCAGGGTACAATCAACTCCTATTTTTGGTTCTATATTTAGGCGATACCGCATGGGTGATTTATTCGTTAACTGCCCAGGCCAAAGCTAGCCATCCACCACATTATTTTGATCAGCCTCCGAGCTTTCCTTGTCACTCTCTTTTTGTAGCGTAAGAACCTCGCGCCTTAGAGCGCAAGGTAAGACTCAGCCTATTATATTTTCGCACTTCGATTTGAAATTAATTATTCGATGGACTTGAATTGAGCACAACTTTACTTAACTGGCATTACAATTTGAAACTTTGACGAACAAGACATCCTGAACCACTGCCAGCAATGCGACATTTATTTACCCAAGTGCTCTTTGAGCGCTGATTTCCGTCCCCTCATCATACCTTAATGAGCCGTTTATACTTTTGTGACCCAGAATCTCCGAAACTAGAAGAAAATCATATGCATACATAAAATGTACGTGAAACAAACTTTGCAGGATGACACGAGTTTGAAGCTTCAGTCCATCGTGTGCATGCTGCTTTGAATGCGGCGGTGCTATGATTTACACCGTTTTAAAGCCGTACCATTTGTCTGCCTCGCGGTCAGCATGCACTGCCCTAAAAATTTCTCACCAGGTGTAAGCAGATGCAGAAGTCAGGGTCAAACACGAGCGTTTGTAAAGCTTGGCAGCTGCAAGGCACAACGAAACAATCTGAATTACGAAAGCTACAGAAAAGTTAAAAGTGTGTAAAGTGATTAAATATTGCACTTCCTTACATCACGCTCTTTCCTGGCGAACGATGAGCTAGAAGCGGCGACAAGTTCTTGTTAAGAGGTTATCATAAATTGTGTTGCCACCATGTGGCATTGCATTGAACGCCATTATTCTCACACGAATACGCCGGCGTCGCACGGAGGGTTGTTTTTGTCGAATTTTCTTATCTCGTTCAGCTCGTATGCGCAAGCTGCAAGAACGACATATTGACAAAATGGGTCCAAAATTTGCACTGCATATGTCCCAAAACATGACTATCATCATCGTAATCCGAGTTTCGTACCTTGCACGAAACTCGTTAAATCGCGTGCGCTCAGTGGCAGTGTAAATAGGGCGTGAAATCGCGACAAGATATATGCGATTACCTGAGCAACGCAATCGTCTTTTGGAAGAGAGAAAAAATAGCGTTTCCGGAAATGATCTGAAGAGTTGCGATAATCTTTATTCCGCTAATATTTCTTTTTTGAGTGTTGTATTAATGGACGAGTAAGGCAGTGGAGTATTTTACGTGTTGAAAAAATTGGTAGTGTATTATTATTGGCAAGTAAGCAAATTCACAAACTTATGGAGAATTGACAAGTTTTTTTTTTAACTAAACAATGTGCACGGGCACGGACGCGCACACGCCCGCACAGACGCACCAACAAAAACAATACACCAGCACAGGTGCGTAACAGCACAAATTTCGACGTCACAGAACTTACGCACTTATGCACTGTACTGCGCGCATTTGCTGCGAAGAAAAATCTACAACGAGCGTGTGTTTGTCAACGCCAGGATGAGAGCTGCCCAGAGGGAAGAAAGATTGAAAAGCAATGGTGCCGGTCGACAGCCCCTTAGTATATTACTTGTAGCATCCACTTCTCTCCTGCAGTTCATTTCTTCATCTAGTGCAAACACGCTTCCGAAACAGCGTCGGGAAGTAGCTACGCACTCTGCATTACAGGAACCCCTGAGGCAAGGTGGAGATGACCGCACCAGAAGTGTCGATGCAGAAAACGTCCTCGCTTTTGTGTAATTAATTTTTTTTCTGTCACCTAAAAAAGTGTTCAGAGTGCACAGAATAAGAGGAAGAATAAGTAGGACTGGCGCATCTGTTCTTGAGGCCTGTTCATTTGCAACCTACCGCACAGTGGCATATTCAGTAAATTCTGCTCCGAAGAACTTCTTAACGCCTGAATGAGTATACAGGAGATGGCGTGGAGAAAAGTGAATACGTGCTTGCTACGCTCACGCTCTGTACTTGGCGACAGTTCGACGTGCAGGCACCCGAGACCGTGGGTGTTCACTCGAGGGGAAAAGTCTTCCACCAGGAAAGTGCTTTAGAAGGACCGCCTTAAGCTACCACGCCTCATAGAATACCAACTAGCGGCTTGCTTCCCGCATGAAGAGGTGTGAAAGTTTAATGTCGCAGGTTTCTAAAGAACCACTGGGGACAGCTCTCTTCAATGTACGTTTTAAGTAAAAACGAATCGCTTGGCCTCTTGTGGCTTTGCTTATATTTGTTCCACAGGAAAAGATGGACTTGTTTCCAGAAAATGATGTTCAATGATAGATCGCTTTTTTTCTTTTTCTGTCACTATTACTACGCCTTCAGCGATTGGGAGTGAATATCGATGTCATTTAACTTCAGATATCAACGTTAGATTTGTGTTCACGCTACCACGTTTCTTTTTAGAGAAACCTGCGGAGGATACAGAGACCTTGATTAATGTAATAGTCTTACCAGAGCTTGAAAACTTTGTTGTCAGTGAAAACTGTCCTTTTTGTTACTAGTAAGCGGTAATCTATGAGAAACGGAAAACGCACATTTCAGAAAATGTTGATATCTGGTTCTCCAGCGCGGTAACCGAAAAGTTCCCGTAACACATCGGAACTTCACACGCTGAATACAATTATGTTCTCAGCATACTGTGAAGGTGCTTGGCTTTTTTCCCCTTGCGTGGAGAAATCGGGAGGGACAAGGTATTTCTTAGAAGTGGCGGCAGGGAGGGGATGGGGTGTTGATTATCCCGATTTGTTATACCAGCCCCATTTCTGTCGCTTACCTTTGGCGAGAGGCCACGCTTAGTTTTTTTTTGCATTTGTTCGCTTTTCTTTGTCCGTTAACCCACACCCTTATCTTCACTATGTCGTTTCAGTTTCTATACATACTAGGAAAACTCGGCTGTCAAGATGCAGCGCGCTGTATTGCCTTTCACCAGCAGCTGCAGAGTCTTTCGCATGGTATAGACTACACTGCGTAATTAATATATGATATGTGATCAACGAGGCTCTTCCGTTCATAAGCCAAAGCTTAGACAATACAACGTTGTTTGAACGCTAGAGAGTTAGTGTTCCCCTGGTCTTAAATAGAAAATCACCAGCGCTGGCGTTGGCGACATCTGAGACACCCAACTGTCACCCAGATAGTTGAGCCACCCGGCCACCTGGTTTAGCTACCCAGGTCACGAGACCTTCTGGCGTAATCACAACCTGCCCATCGGATTGCGAGCATACTTACTACCGTGGCAGGTGGCAATTAAATTAATGACTGGTCGCACGAGCTTGCTCGGAAAGAGCAACCTGAGATGCACAAGACCAACTGTGGCAGCGCTTGCCAAGAAGGGCAGTGGCACATCGCTTAACCGCCTCACCACTGTGCCAGGAGTGGTATGAGAACTCACAGGGATCTCTGAATCTAAAGTCGAGAACTACCAATTCCGCATATATACGGGCATTAACCCATCAACGCTATCCCGTCATACCGTTAAGGCGCAGATTAAGTGCCGCTTCAGCATTAGTATACCATTCCCCATGCCGTTCCAAACATCACCAGAGAAAAGCTGTTTCTTTCAGCAAAAGCACAAAGCCTTTTAGTACAGGCGCACATTTTCTGCATAATGTTTTCCAATGATCTGACGTCCTGAAAAAAGGGCGATTTTCCATAAACAAAAACCAACCTAGCTTTTTGCACGCGGTGAAGTTGCTTCTCAGCGCACTATAATAAAGGACGACAGAGGAACGGCAATCGATTGAAAACGGCACGGCATTTAATGAAAGAGGCTGCAATAAATGAATATATGATTCGCAGCTGGAACCTCCTAATGAGTGTCAAAAGATGACATGCCATTATTCTTCCCTACAATTTCAAAGTTTTCTAGTGAGTTTCTAATCCTGAATTTGCCAAAGCATGTCCTGTATGAGAATGCACATTATCTGGCGAAGAACAAACTATATATAGGAAATACTGAAAAGTTTCCTGCCACCGCAGAGAACCTTCGCTAATCCAATAAGATGAGTTTCTCCACGCTATATTTGATTCTCATATTTTGAGCGGTAAAGAAGATTAACTTTTTTATTCACAAGTTGTATGCACCGCCCCTGAAGTTCGCGGTGTGAACTAATCTCCTAACCTTAGGCGACTGTTCGAGAAAATGCGTTTTTAAGCCCCGTGTAACGAAGTGGCTTGGAAGAAAAATACGGAGGAGAGCGAACCGAGAAAATGGGCGGCCAAAGAAAAGCTGCACATTAAGACGCTAATCAGGAAAGCTAGCTTCCACGCCGGAGCCCAGCCGAGAAGAAAGATAAGACGGAATAAGTGCTCGGTAATGCCATAATAAATGCGTCTCCGTGAAGAATGCACCTGCATCGTAAAGGTCACTGCTTATACTGAATCGATTTAAAGTCCTTCTTAAACATAATTAATGTCTTGAGTCTTACCGAGCGTCTTCTGTTTTGCTGGCGGTATCGGTACCGAAAACCACAAGCGTGTGCGCATACATAGATTCATTTTGACGCGAACGAAATAATTTATATCGACTTATATCCGAGTGGAGTGAAGCAGCGAGCGAGAAGCTAGTCGTGTAAGCGAGATGAAGTGACACTATGCTCTTGCAGAGGAGAGGTGTGGGGAGAGTTGACTAGAGTTAATGTAAAGGTGGCCATAAATGTTTCCCTAACGCCGAATTCAATAAAAAGATGAATGCCCTCGCTCTATAAAGAAAAGCGCAGCTGTATAAACAAAAGCGCATCTCGGGCATTGAATACCCGCTGCGGTGGCTCAGTGGTTAGGGCGCTCGACTACTGATCCGGAGTTCCCGGGTTCGAACCCGACCGCAGCGGCTGCGTTTTTATGAAGGCAAAACGCTAAGGCTCCCGTGTGCTATGCCACGTCAGTGCACGTTAAAGATCCCCAGGTGGTCGAAATTATGCCAGAGCCCTCCACTACGGCACCTATTTCTCTTTTTTCTTTCACTCCCTCCTTCATCCCTTCCCTTACGGCGCGGTTCAGGTGTCCAACGATATATGAAACAGATACTGCGCCATTTCCTTTCCCCCCAAAAAACCAAATAATATTAATATTATTATTATTATCATTGAATGGTGCACTGTACAGGTCGCGCAAAGATGTGAAAAGCACACTTAGTTGGCGGCTGCATGCTTGGGCTGCCCCGCAGTTAAGCTTTGCAGTAGATATAATTTTCGTCTTTCGAAGACTGAGGTGGGCACCGCATTGACTGTGGGAGGCTGCAGCGCCAGCCGAACTCTCCTGCATACCCTCTCACCATTAATGCTAGCCAAGGTATCATGTATTAAGTAACGATCTGTGATAGCAAGCACCTATTAAGTTGACCAAACACGTGGGGTATTAATCCGGCAATAACTGCCTTAATAATAATAATAATAATAATAATAATAATAATAATAATAATAATAATAATAGTTGGTTTTTGGGACAAGGAAATAGTGCAGTATCTGTCTCATATATCGTTGGACACCTGAACCGCACTGGAAGGGAAGGGATAAAGGAGGGAGTGAAAGAAGGAAAAAAGAGGTGCCGTAGTGGAGGGCTCCGGAATAATTTCGACCACCTGGGGATCTTTAACGAGCACTGACATCGTGCAGCACACGGGCGCCTTAGTGTTTTTCCTCCATAAAAACGCAACCGCCGCGGTCGGGTTCGAACCCGGGAACTCCGGATCAGTAGTCGAGCGTCCTAACCACAGAGCCACCGCGGCGGGTCATGACTGCCTTTTCAGATCAGAATTTCAGAATTTCTGCAATGGTTTTGAGATGACGCTATTTAGGAGCACAAAATATTTTCTCTTCGAACATATTTTAACTTGTGTTGAGCCAGTGAGCGCTCAATGCTGGGACTCACGGCGTGGAAGCATTTTTGCCAGTACGACGGTGGCGTCGGAGAGGGGATGATGGGACGATTGCCGACCGTCACGGTGTGTCACTGATCCATCCGCGAAGGGTGAACGTACGGTGTGACAGCTGTAGAGAGGAAAAAGTGCGAGGGGAGAAAATGGGAGAGGAGGTCGAGGAGGCAGCGGACAATGACAATGTGTTAACGCCGAAAGTTGGCCATCCAGTGCCTTTTTAAAACAAAGAAGAAACGAGAAACCGAGTTCTTATCTACAAAACACCGCTAGCCGCTGAGGTGCTGACATTGCTAGTATCACCCTGGCCACCATCATCATTATCAGCACCATCAGGCAAAGTACACTTGCGGCAGCACATACTCCTCTCTAACTCCCCTCTGATTAACTCAGTCCTGTGCCAACTGCGGCCGCATTATCACCGCAAACTTCCAAATGTCATACGCCGCCTGACCGTCTGCAAATTCCTGCTGCACGTGCTTTCTCTTGGAATACACTCCGTTGCTCTTAACAAACAAAGGTTATCTTCGTTTCTCAGTATCCGGCCTGTTCATGCCAAATTCTTGATTTCGACTATGTTTGCATGGAATGGTGCTTGTTCCCGACCAACTCTGCTCTCTTCTTTTATATTAGAATTACAGATGTCCTTTTCATTTTTTTTCTTTTAACCTCCACATTTCTAACATATAGGTGAGTACCTGTAAGCTACTGCTCTCATATGCTTTCCTTTTGAGGGCGACTTGTAAACTGTGTTTTATGATCTGAGAGTACCTGCTAAATGCGCTCAACGCCATTCTTAGAGTGATTTCAGTCTCGTGTTTCAGAGTGGAGGTCATCATACCTGCCCTAAGTAGACGCATTCCCTTACTCCATCCAACTCTTCACTGTATTTCGCAAACTCTTGAATCCTTAGTAGACTGTTGAACACTACTTTAGTTTTCGGCATACTAACTTTTCGACCCAGCAACCGGCATTGCGTTTCCAGGTTATCAGTCACGCTTTCCAAATCGTTCCCCAAGTCACTTACGAAGACTGTGGCTTTTGCGAGTGTCAGGTGGTTAAGGTATTGTGCATAGAACTTTTAGATAAACTTTTTCGAATCCTCTCTGAATGAATCCTGTAGAAAAGCAACAAAAAACAGTGAAAAGGTCGTCAATTGGGACTGCATCGCTTTATTTTTGGAGGACTACTGCAGCTGTGAAGCCGCTGTAGTTAATTAAAGCTTTTTCTACGCCTGGTTTCATAATGACTAGATGACTGCAGAGGCTTCGACTAAGTCAATGCTCTCTCCTTTTTATGGAGTAAAAAAATTGGGGCTCGGCAATATTCTTCCCATTTCTCTATTACCTGACTGATTATGTGAATGTGGTTATAACAGAGTAGGTTTATGAAAACTAGCTTGTTCCTTTATTTGATTGAAGCAGAAATTTGGTCAGATTCTATCAGCCATTACTTTAGTAGGCATCTTGTAGGTCACGGACATTAACCCGTATATGCCAAAAGTTTAGAAATTTGGAAAAATGAAGTATTATTTTGACTATAATGTTTGCTTCACTTAACAATTCAGACTCACTCTTCTATTGGAGAGAATATTTTTTTCGACACCAACTATTGAGTCATGCTACAAACTCGGATACCAGGCAAATTCGCTACCTGCTACGAGTGGTAAAGCTTCTAACGTTTGACATCGACTTCAAACTTACATCTCTCATAACGAAGTGTGGTTTTCTTATGCGCGAAAATTACTTGTTTTTCTGGCAGAATTAAAATACAGTCAATGGGGTCGAATTTCAAAAATGGTGTCCAGAGAGAACTGGCGGATCTTTCTAAATGCACTTAACGCACAAAACTAAACGCTCACAATACAGTCCTCACGCAGGAAACTTTTAGATACTCTTGAACCTACGCTAGCGGGTGCAAGCTTTTACACAATAAACTTCACGAGTTACTGCGCAAAAAAGCAGTGTCCTATATGTAAGACGCTAGGTGTATATTCGTTAAGCTGAACGGTCCACAGTTTTTCCGGTTTTTCAAGTTCATGACGTCTGTTTTGGCTTGGGTTAATATAACGTAAGCATTCTTCCAAGCTTCTGGTATTCTTGAGGCATTGCGTATAAAAGGTGGCCGGGTGTTCTGCAATTACCTCATCGTGAGGAACTGCTTTCGGGAAGAGCTGACGACTGAGAGGATAAAAGACTCAATTGCGAGGCGTTTCAGAGTCTCTTCGGACTGTAACAGAAAAATCACTGGGTTTCCAAAAATCAATTTTTGGAAACGCGAAGAAAAAAAATTGCCTGCGGTTTAGCTGTGGTTATCCCTTGTTGGATTGCGAAAGCTTTGTTTCCTCGACCGCGGCGGCTGCGTTTTTATGGAGGGAAAACGCTAAGGCGCCCGTGAGCTGTGCGATGTCAGTGCACGTTAAAGATCCCCAGGTGGTCGAAATTATTCCGGAGCCCTCCACTACGGCACCTCTCTCTTCGTTTCTTCTTTCACTCCCTCCTTTACCCTTCCCTTACGGCGCGGTTCAGGTGTCCAACGATATATGAGACAGGTACTGCGCCATATCCTTTCCCCCCAATACCAATTATATATATTTGTTTCCTCGGCACGTCGTCTACGCAGCGTCTCATTCCGACGCTCTCGAGAACTCAAACCGGTCTCTTCCGCAATTGAAGAGTCACTCCGGGACGCGGCACGACTTCTTCTAGCCGCATCTTCGTTACGACGATTCTCGAGTCGTGCGGCGCACTCTTCTAGCGTCTCTTGAGCGCGGTGTCTCTTCCACGCTTCGTTCTGTCGTTGTTGCGTCTCTTTCGTGCTCTCCATAACGACTACAATACACACACACACACACACACACACACACACACACACACACCACACACACACACACACACACACACACACACACACACACACACACACACACACACACACACACACACACACACACACACACACACACACACACACACACACACACACACACACACACACACACACACACACACACACACACACACACACACACACACACACACACACACACACACACACACACACACACACACACACACACACACCACACACACACACACACACACACACACACACACACACACACACACACACACACACACACACACACACACACACACACACACACACACACACACACACACACACACACACACACACACACACACACACACACACGAGCGCGGCTGCGGTGTTGCTAGGCAACGGTGGCTCAAGGTCGGCCACGGCATACAGCATACGACATACGGCATAGGCATACGGCGCGGCAAGCCGAAATGGCTTGCCGGATGGCGTAGTAAAGCCTTCACTTTAAAAATTATTACACACATGACCAATGCGTTTATACTGCAACATGTAGATCGTGGGCCAAAAATCCTTGAGGCAAAAAACAAAACCTTAATTTTTGAATTCAGATTTAGCAAACGTCTGTTTTAATTATCCCCCTGACACATGGTAGCTTTGTAGTACACCTCTAGCCAACATATATGCAGTTAACAGTTTCTGAAAAGAATAGGCTGCACAGTTAATTTTCCGCCGTTTTTTTGAACCAAATACAGACGCCTAAACAGCAATGGAAGAGCCACATTATTTTTATTGAAGCTGCAGTTCCTATTCACCTACGAGAATGAATAGGATCAAACAAAGAATATTATCTCTTTAACAATGAAGAATGTTAAGACTGTCATTTAGTTTCACGAATTGGCTTTGAAGTGACTCCTTACGACGCTCATTCCGGGCACGGAAATGCATTCCAGCTTCAACAATCACGTCTTACATTTTGTAGATCTCTTAGGGGAATCCTTCAAGGTGGAATTTGTGCGTAATAACCGAGTAATTACTCACTGGCATTCACGAAAGCGCAGCCATACGGCTACAAACGAAAGTTATTTAGCTTCCACACCAAACATTGCAACAATAAGGCTAAGATGGAGCCACAGTCAGGTCACCAAAATTTCAACAAGATGACGTGTCTTCGTAGAAATGCCGACAGGTTGGCTAGCGCACTTAGGATCCACCTTGAAATTGGTTCACTTTGTGTCTTATTGTCAACAGCGCCATCTTCCCTCCCTGTAACTATCCCGTATGACGTTAGGGAGAGGCGGCAATGCAAAGGTGCCTCGGACGTAGGCAGGTGTAGACGGTAAAAAATCTGGCCCTGATTGCTGCACCCCAGACGTCGTAGTGACATCCCCATCATCATCATCATCATCAGCTTGACTACACCCACTGCAGGACAAAGGTCACTCCCATGTCTCTCCAATTAACCCTGTCCTTTGCCATCTGCGCCCACCCTTTGCCTGCAAACTTCTTAATCTCATCCGCCCACCTAACCTTCTGCCGCCCCCTGCTACGCTTGCTTTCTCTTGGAATCCACTCCGATACCCTTAAGGACCAGCGGTTATCTTGCCTCCGCTTTACATGCCCTGCCCAAGCCCATTTGTTTTTGATTTCGACTAAGCAGTCGTTAACGCGCGTTTGTTCCCTCACCCACTCTGCTCACTTCAGGTCTCTTGAAGTTAAACCCATCATTTTCTCTTACATGGCTCGCTGCGTTGTCCTCAACTTAAGCTGAACTCTTTTCGTTAGCCTCCCCGTTTCTGCCGCGTAAGTGAGTACCCCATCTTATGCCACATGGCAATTTCTCGCTTCCTGAACTTGTGCAAAATATTCAGCAGCGGACGGATCATTTGTGCGGAAATTATAGCATGGCTTCGTTCCGCACACACGCAGCTTCATAACTCTGGGCTCAACTCCGCACAGACGTTGCCAGTTTCCCCACGGTGCCTGGTAACGCGCGTTTCAAACGCTTAACGAAGCGCGACTTCCCTGACGTTGGAATTCGTGTGCCCACGCTTTCAATATCGCCCTCTCGCGCGATGCCTTCTGGCGCGGCAATCATTGTGTGAGATAAAGTGTCGGCGGCGTAGTGGTTCCAGAAATTCAATTACAGCTGTTATTTGTGGGGGCGGTGCCGATTTTTTGCACCGCTTGCTGTTACATCCCAAAGGTAGTTCGTTCACAGATCCGTAATTAACATCGATCCCTCAGCTATTGCTTCTATTTTCACTAAAAGCTATTGCTTCCGTGTCACACCGTGCGCCTATCTGCTATACAAAACGTTCTTCTAGTGAGCTACATGCCGAACATTGTTTTTACTGACTTTCGTCGCCTTCGTTGCAATGCGTCCGCCTATCTTTATCTTCGTTTGGGAGCTTCGCGCTCTCGTGAAATAAGTGCAACTACGCAAATGCGCGCGGCCAAAAGCAATTCTTTGAGCAAAGTGGGAACCGCTTAAAGAAGAAGAAGAAGGAAAAAGAGCCGCTTAATATAAAATTCGGCCTCCCTCGAGGCCACGCCTACCGAGTTTAGCTGATTGGTGGCAGTGGCAATAACACAAACCGGAGCCGAGACAACGCGTATTGGATCCGTCTGAAGTTCGTGCGTTGTTCCCAGTAGCGTTGACTTGCCCCGGCGAAGGCTTATACGCGCCGACCCTCCCGAGGGAAATCGTCCTTAAGCGCTGCCCCCTTTTCCGTATCCACTTTCTTGTCCCTTCCTTCCTTTCTTTTCACGAGTTTATTAATGTGCAATGGCATCGCAGAGCACACGGGTGTTCTCAGGCTTCGCCTTCATTCAGATGCAGTGTTGTAGGCGATGACTTCGTCCTGTCGCCTTAGGCCCAATTACTGAACTGCAATACGCTTGAGGCCCCACAGCATGGTTCGATAAATGACGCGAGATAAAACATGTGCGTTTGGCAACGTATATAAGGGGATCCACCAAGGAGGAGTAGAATTCAATATAAGGAGTAAGCACTCCTTATTATCGGCCTGAATGCAGGCTACGGCTTGAAAGGAAAGCTCTACAGCTTTCTCAGAAACTTCGCAGTTGAAAGAGAATTCGTCCTTGTACCCACACACAGGTGAAGAAAAACGCAGGATGGAGCGTGACATGACAACTGCGAATCCTAGGCGCACAAAGAAAGTAAAAGCGAGAAAGTTTCCCTCACGTGACAGTCTGTGGGCCCATTCTATTGGCCGGGGCTGGGTTTGAACCCTCAAGGGAAGCAAACTTTGACACTCCCGTTGAAAAGGGGAATGAGACGGTTTCACGACGCCTTGGCCGGCGAATGCAGGCCTCATTACTTAACGATCCTTCCTCGGATTTCTTTTTTTTTATTCTACTATGGACTTGCAGGTTCGCCCCTCAGAGTTTTTGGTCATTTTGGCCTCGCCCGACCAAATGCAAGCCTTTCTGTTTAGCTTCGTTTGTAGCGCTACGGCCCTGTTCAGGCGGTGGTCCCAAGACCAGCACAAATTTTTCCTCATGCGAAAATTCAAGAAACCAGAGTAGCTTTACTTCGAAGCTGTATATCTCCGCAGAGGTGCAAACGAATAATTACTTATAGTGAGTGAAAATTTCAATTCTGAGCACGTGACTGGCCTGTATCACTGCCATGAATTTATTTTTACGTGATAGCGACAACTCGTTCGGTCGGAAAGCCGTTGCTGTGACCTAGGTTTGACAGGAAGGCCTCAGAAACTTGACGAAAATATTTCCAGAAATTTGAAATGGAAAAGCAATTCGTTGCCACTTGGGTTTGAACCGAGGCCATCTGCGTACCAGGCGGGCAGTCAATGCGTATGCCACACACGGTGCTTGGTTCAAGCGTGTTAATGGGCACCAAGAGAACGCGTGGAGGTGTGTGTGTGTGACAGTAAACTGTGTTGGGAATGTGCACTGATGTTAGAGGAAATAAAAAAATAAAAAAAGGAAAACGCACTATCGCGTCTGCTCTAAGGCGAAGCTTAAGCGTCCTCCTAATTTTCCGTTTGGTTTGTGAAAGGCCATATGCGTCCACAAGCTATTTGACTTAGGTTTTAGCATGAGGTCCAGTAGGCACATGAGAGTATGTATCAAAATAATGATTTTCATTGCATTACATTGCAACGACAGATACATGTGTGTTAGTCGCATACCAAACTTACAGCCAGTCCTTTCCTATATATCCGCAGCGGGTCGCCTCCTGGTATACCTGGGCCTGCCCCCGAAGCGGAAACAAGCGCAGCGCTCGGCGAAAGTAACTGCGCAGGCCCCCAAACGGTCAACAGTGGCGCCGTTCTACGGCGTAGTCATTGATTCGTTGAATGTGGATCCAGGTGGAGGGAACGGCTCACCACCGATTGGCCTTCTCGTACTAGAATAGGCGCCTGCATCTGCTCTCCTCTCCCAGGCACCTACAGCAAATACTCGAAATGCGCCATTTTTCTCGCCGCTTATACTTTGTCGAGCTCGTGCGTGTTGCTTCCCGACTTACCGGGGTACGTTGTAGTTTAGACTCACAAAAATGCCCAAAGTTCGTACATCGGGAGGTCTGTAAGTACACAGAGAACGTACGAATGTAGATACTGGTCACCAGCAACACGCCACAAATTGTCTTATGAAACTGGAACCCGTACACTTGATGTAGAGGCAGACCAAGGACACGGCATCTTCAGTTCACCGAGTATAACACAATTTACTCGACTCATTCAATATTGGTAGTTAGGATGCCGTTTCAAATGCGTTAGTCTTAGTTAAGTAACCTTTAAACGTACCCTACGTTGCCGATAGACCCTCTAGGCGCCCATTTTAGACGAAAGATGAGGGTTAACTGAACGTAGCTTAATCATTGCTCTCAGCCCTTAGCTGTCAACAATCCAGCCGAGCGTCGCATTTAACCACAACTTAACCCGACTTCTGGCGTTGAGGACTCAGGATAGACTCCAAATTAGCTGGATTTTTTTTGCACAACATGCGAGGAAGCGTTATCATGGTAGTAATGATGGTCTGACCTTTGACAATGGAAAGTTCAGTCCAGTAATCTTTTCAGACTGGTCTGTGAATGGCCATGCGCCAAGCCGGTCTGTTAAATAATGGAAGGCTATAACTGCAGTCAGGACGCGATGATCACTGCTACAAATTAAAAAAAACTACAATGATGCAAAAGGCTCAGCATGCAATGCAGAAATCCGGCGGAGTGGTTTATTGGACTGGGAAGAATGGATTCGCACTGGCAATAAATGGCTTCTCGACGGAACGGAGCCCGCCAGTAATAAACTGAAAATGAGGGAAGCCACGTGGACAAAGAGGGCGGTTAAACGCTGTGGTTGAAATGGCTGCGCGAAACCAAGAATAATAAAAAGAGGGGCACACAGTTAAGGGGAACAGAAGTCGTTGCTGTAATTATTTCTGAAGCTCGCCGCCTCAGGCGTTATAAAACTGCCTTTTTTTATATATGCCGCTTTATTAGCGGAAAAGAGCTCAAAATACCCGCATTTTTATGTGTGTATACCAAGTTGTTTTTCGGGATCTGACAACAAAACTTCAAAACTTCAAGGTAGAAATGGTTCCACTGTAAAATGAGTGCGCAGTTTTTGTTTTTGAAGCTGGCTTTAAGCGAGAAGTGCAAACGGCTTCTTTATTTTAATTAACAATAGGGATAGTAAGAGAAAAATGTTTCAGGTAAAAGCAACCGCCTTGAACTATTTCCAATGATGGCTTGATATGCGAGTGAATGCGTATTGCTTACCTCTATAGGCGCCCCAAAAGCAAGTTCAAAGATAAAAGGCGATTGCACAAGCTTAAACCGCCGGTCACAGTGGCTGCAGCCGCTTCGAGCAATGGGCTAGCGATTCTGCAACTCAACGAAATGAGGAGAAAAACTTCGGCGACTACTAAACTCGGCGACGCTTGAGCGCCGAAATATCGTGAACGATTGGATAAAATAGATGCGCATATGAGCAGCGTTTTCAAACGTAATGATAATTTTATTCTTGAGAAACCGCTTTACTTATAGTTGCGCCCCCTAGAGAAGCTCATTGCTGAAGACAGTTGTCTTTGAATAGTTGGAAATCATTCTTCTGGCCCCCTGCGGCATTGAATTTTTTGTTGTATTCAGAGCAGAAAAAAAACAGAATGAAGGTTATAAATGCTACGACTACTACGTTGGGATTCACGCCAGATGCTAACCTGCCGCTGTTATCGTACTTTGCAAACAGTACTGAAAGGCGGGGAGGTAAAGGTATGATCATAACTCTTTAGTGGTGGTTGGCCTCGGAAAAACTCGAATCATAAAAGCTGCCCATTTACCCTCGCAGAACACAGTCGTTGTTGGTCTGGAAAGTTACGAATGCAGACTGGGACAAGCGCAACCCATTAAAAATTGAATAATACTGGAGGTATACCTAATCTTCGCATTAAGGGTATGACGTGATAGCGTTAATGGGTTGATGCAGATATACGTTGAATTGGTCATGCTGCATTTAACATCACTAGATCCCTGGAAGTGCTCACGCTGCTCCTGACGCAGTGGTGCAGCGGTAAAACGATGCGTCACTGCCCTGCGATGGCAGGTGCTGCCACCTGTGAGGCTTGTTACGACTTGGGTAGCATGGCCAGACCACCATCGATGGGGACGAGGTTGATCGCAGACTGGGTTGGAAGGATGGCAACGAAAAACTTTATACAACTATTTACATTATATACACGTACAACAACTCAGAGTGCTTCTCAGTGAAAGACTCTCTTTGTGAGGGAGCTCTCGATGAGATGTTGCCCTGTAGGAAATGTATCTCTCGATGTGATGTGTGTTGCTCTGGCCGTAGTCTGCACCGAGTTTTATAGCGTTTTTCTTCCCTAAAATCTCTAAATGGAGACCGAGTCTGCTGAGGAAGGCATGTCCAAGTTCACTGTGGCAGATCACGCACTTTCTCGCCAGAGGACACGCCCCCGTCACGTGTTGAACTTGAGAGGAGGATGCCATCTACATCGTGCAGACACCAGAATCTCCACGAGTGACGTCAACACGGTTTGCAGATGGTCGCACGTGTTTCTCATGAATGCACGGGCAGGATACGCGGAAGGCCACGCGGTGTCCACTTCTCCGATGTCAAAACAAGATGACTGGACTCCGCTCAACCCTGTATCTTCTCGAGAAGGTCGATTACGCTGGCAGAGCTGCGCCGGCGCCTTTCAGGGAAGGACAACTGGCGCCGTTGTCGAGGAGAAGCCGAGCATTGACCCCGCGTCGCTTCCCGGTACTCAGTGGTAGCCCGTGGGAGAGTGCGCTGCAGTCGCGCAGCACTCAGTCTTCCAGCGGCCCGTCGAAGTGGCCAGCAGGTGCGATGGAGTGCGCTTTTTTTTGCAGACAAAGGGCACCCGGTATGCAGCCGTCGCGAAGTTGTCGGCTTTGTTGACGGTTCTCGGATGTCGCTTGCTTCGGCCGCTCATGGCCTCAAGTACGATCATAACAGGCTTGTAAAAGCCAGGTTGCTCTCATCGAGCAACCTCTCGAGAACAATTATTCCTGCCACCTGCCACGGGGGGCAGTTGCCTCAGAATCGGGTGGGCATGTTGTAATGCGGCCACAAGGTCACGTGACCTAGATGGCCCACTTGCAACTCAAGTTGCTTCTCTGGAGCTTTTTTGTGAATTTTTCGGTAACGGCTACGACGACGACGACGGCACAAGCTTTTCTGCGACACAGACTTCTTAATGACATCGCGGTTCACTGTTTACTTTGGATCGCTGATGGAGGCGGAAAGGATGAAGATGTGAAGGATGCCCGATTTTGTTCACCTAGATTGAGCATAAACACCGATAAAACTGTCAAAATTCATAGTTTCATAGCAAAAGGTTCGAGAGTTGCTTGGCGGTGGCCACGACATCACAACAACACGGGCACTATTTCATACAATACAAAAAGCTTACCTGCGGTAAATGGAAAACAACATTTCTGCATTGAGCCGCCGCGGTGGCTGAGTGGCTATGGCGCTCGGCTGCTGCATGGCCCGAAAGACGCGGGTTCGATCCAGGCCGCGGCGGTCGAATTTCCATGGAGGCGAAATTCTAGGGGCCTGTGCACTGTGCGATGTCAGTGCACGCTAAAGAACCCCAGGTGGTCGAAATTCCCGGAGTACTTCACTACGGCGTCTCTCATAGCCTGAGTCGCTTTGGGACGTTAAACGTCCATAAAACCAAAACCAAACATTTCCGCACTGTAATTAGAACGCATGTACTATATTTACTAAGTTTTCAACCTTCAGAACCTAGATAAAAAGCATTCGTAAAATGTAATACAAGCATTAACAACACAACAGAACCAAACTCAAAGGCAGTACCCTAATAGCCTTGTTTTTTAAATGAGAAAAAAGTGTAACAATAAATAAATACAACCTCGTTTACAATCCCTTCCCTGCACCTCCCCTCCCCCTCTTTTCTTTACTTTGCATCTCATGGTTTCTTCCGAGCACTGCCGACTGAATTCGCTGATAAAGAACTCTCTTTCGGTGCCTGCTCTTCGTATCATGCTTGCCGACAGTAGACAAGAACTGAGTGGTGCTGAAACCGTCTGCTTCGTAGCTGATATATGAACGCCAAATAATGAATGAGTGTTCATTCTTGTTGGAATGTTTCATGCAGAAACACATTTGCAACCTTTTAAATACTCTAAACATGCATATGTAAGCGACTCATGAAAGTTGGTTTCAGAGCCGCCATCAGTGACACCACTTGTTGTGACACTGAGTTCACACATGGCCATCGAACTCCGCCCCTTAAGAACTGCAAGATACCGCGCTTGCAAGCAAAGCAGCACTTTTCGTCGAGTATCAAAGGTATGTCACGCGGCTATGTGCGGCACGTAAAATTCTAAAACGAAATGCCAAGCACGCTCTTTTTCGCGTCTCTGAGCTCGGCCGACTTTGATATCTGGCGAAGCTTGCTTTGCGGGACTACGTATGAGGGGCAAAAAAAAAAGCTAATTTGAAGTTGACAAGACGACCACGGTGAGAACTAGCGCAACACCTGAAAGGAAGAAGAACAAGAGGAAGAAAAGTGCGGCAAATCAAAATTACGGAAAGAAGATAGCGATTGATTTTTACTAACACTGCTTTCAGATATCTACAAAGATGAGTACAAGATGTACTTTCGTAATAAATGTATATCATAAAAAACCTGTGCAGAGAGCTTCAGTGAAGGGCTGACAGAAGGTGACAACACCAACGCCCGCAGTCGTGCGCTTATTACTGCGTGCGCTTGTCCCACTTCCTCTAATGTATGAAAGCCATTGGGGGCTGTACAAGGCGAAATTCATTATCAACTGTATACGAGCGACATTCGGGGACAAGAGCTGGGAGAGACCAGCAGAGGAAGCGTCGCCAATAGGCGGACAAATTTTGTCTGGAAATCATGGCCTTCGACAATAACAGTAATAGTAGTAATACCGGCGAACTCTCCAATGCACTCTTCGGTCATTTTATCAGCCTGGCGAATACTCCACCAGGCATCGGTACGAGCATCTAATATGATCTGAGCAGTGTATTGGACCGGATATAACTGACTGCCAGCAAAGGAAGAATAAAGACACCCACAATCACAGCATTACGTTCCTGTTTTTATTCGGTTTGATAAACAGAGGTGCGGTGATATTGCCTCCTTTTGTATGAGTTACCGCATGCCGTTGTCGCAGGCGTATGCTCCATAGGGTGGTGGGCGGTGTGCTAGCCATCAAGCGGGAGAGCTGTTTCTCGATGTGCACGGCTTCTCACCCTCCGCTGGGGCTTCAGACGAGAGGATGAGGACACGACCTACAGGCCAGCACCCGTCAGTGCCAAACGCTGGCTCGCCTCTGCAGTCGTTCTAAACACAGTGGAGAGCATACTTAAAAAGAAGAAGAAATAGAGGAACGTCCGGCTACCAAAAAAAAAAAAATTCACAGACTCTTAAAGCTATTCATGCGGCAGAGTTTGCGTTAGCATTAATGTTCCTTCTGAACAGGGCAGTCGCTGCCGCTGACGTGATCAGACCTTGCGAGCGGGTGGCGCGATCCAGTTCATCAATCACCATGACACGCAGCGACCCCTCTACACTCTGCCCACCGCTCGACTCTGATTGGCGACAGCGGCTTCCCTCTCACCTCCGTCTCCTCTCATACTTTCTCCCTCTCTCATCTCCTTCTTCTCTCCTGAAAGTAGAGAGGGGTATTTATCTCTCACCATTTTTCCATTTCTCTACCGTGGCTTCACATTTCAATGCCAACACTAAACACTCTATTCGGTAAAGGGCGTTCTTATGTTAACTGGTTAAAGAATGCGTCGGAACGAACAATTCTTTAACCTAATAAATCTTTAATTTTTATTGGTGCTGCTCAAACGACACGGAGATGCCCAGATTTTTTATTAGAAGATAAAACACCAAAAAACCCTGATTAATACCATTTTCTCCTTCTCTTACCGTGCATTGTTTTCATACATAGCCATGTCCACCTAAAAAATTTAGCCGTACTTGTTCTACGCTTTTCACTGAAGTCGTTCCTGCAGATGTTCGGCAGATGTCTGCGGATGTCAGACAGAAGAAAGTGACATGTATAATAGGCCCTAAAACACAAGTTCTTCCCTACTGGTACTTGTGTCAGTCGCTCTCCACATTTCAGGAGTTCTACTGCATCTCAAGGATGATATGCCTCCAGCTCTCAATTTAATTTAAAGAGACAAATAAAGAGCACACTCGGGACTTCGAATTAGAAAAACGAAGGCCCCACCCTAAAAAAAATCCAAGTAAAAGTAATATATTTGCCCGACAGCTCAGTTAATTTGTCATACCTTGCTATAGGCGTGGCGTTTTGACGTCTAACAGTCTAGAGGTAACGTGCCAAGAACCAATGTCTCAAACACAAAAAAGCTTTTGAATCCGCAAAAAATATTTAAAGAATGCTTTATAATTAGCTATCCTATCCACGTTTTTTTTCTCGGTAGGATAACTTGCAATAGCCACAAAATACCTAACTCAAGAAATAATTTCTGTCCTCTTTGGCGGCGTGCACGTTGGTGGCTGGAGAGCAGCTTGCCATTTCTTGGACGAATGCCTCTTCAACAGGGAGTTATATGTCCAAGTCAAATCAATTGGCCAGTATATCCTGGTAACAGTATAATCTGGTTTTCATCCTATGGGTAAATGACTCTTTGTACTTCAGTGTATTAGTACGTAAGCACTAATACCCTGAAGTACACAGAGCCATTTATCAGTAGCATAAAAACCAGACACCAATCCGATAGGCACCAACTCCGAGTAAAATCGTCCAGTGTCTGTTCCCGTGTTGTTGACCTCAGGCGGAGTGGCACAATCCCACAGTGGGAGATTGTCCAGGGTGCATTACACATTCAAACAGTAGCGACTTATTGGCTCAAATAAGGTTCGCGAGGGTGCTGCTGCGGGCTGGTTGGTGTAACATTACTAAAAAGGGGAACAGCGCAAACACAGGATAAGTTGGAGATGAAGGACACAGGCGCTGACTAACAACTGAACTTTATTCGAAGATGTGAACACAATAGGTAGTCTTGAAGCAAGTTACCAGCTGATCAGTTAACGTCAGCGGCAGTGTAAAGGGCCGAATAAAGGCCATACAATTATACAATTCATAACAGCGATAAAATTTCAGCACGGGACAATGGTATGAGACTGTGTGAAAAACGGCAATGAAAATTGTATACAAGATATGTTGAGAAAAATGAACCGTGAATATTGGTGTTCGGTTCTCTACCTCGTCCTGCGTTTGCGCTCTTCCCCTTTTTAGCAAATAAGGTTTTTCGCAGCTGGCATTGCGCGTGCGCTGCGTCCCGCGGCGCTGACTGCTCATCGTCGTCTCTCACGAAGCACAAATCCGTGCTTTCGCACTGATTCGAAGGTAGCAAGCATTCTCCGTAGTTTTCTCTTTTTGGCTCAGTAAAAAATTTGTTTCTTTTTCATGACCAGAGCCTAGTCGAAAATCTTGAGTATCATCCGTAACCCTGTCTTCGTAGACCTATGCACGAAGATCGGACACCACCAGCGTCCGGAATAGCTGAACGACACAAGTCAGGTGCACCTAGCTTTCGTGCCGACTGAAAAGACGGATGCGGCTGACAAAATTTAGGTTGTCACTGCAATCTCACAGCCAAATACTGCAGTCCCACCATTAGAAAAGGAAAGAGAAACGAAAGGGGAGAAATTTTCATTGAGAACGGTATAACAATCCTGTGTGATGACAGGCCCGTTCACAACACGCTAGTCTTCTTTTTTCTTTTCCTTGTAGAGCAGAAAGCGCCGTCGCGCGAAGAGCACCGGCGCAAACATTTCCTCCGTAAAGCGTTAAAGATTTCCTCCAGTTCCCCTCAAACATCGACTCCGCACTACAGAGAGCGCAGAAGGAAAAGCATTCTCGATTTTGAAAGCAAAAAAATAACTACATAAGCTAACAAGCAACCGTGCGAAGGAGCGGCAGCGTGTCACCCCATCAATGTCTGGCGAAGTAGTCCAGAAAACGAAACCCACTGAGGAAACCGCGGAGCGGATCTTCGGCGACTCTCATCGACCAGAGGCACGAAAACTGGCGAAACTCGGCACTGTCGATGACAGCAGGACCGAGACGGAGCCCGAGGAAACCGCTTTCCAAACTCATCTTACTTGAGCTTAGTTTTTTAAAGAAACACTTTTTTTCTTTTATGACTGGCTTTTGTTTCTTAGCTTACATTTCGATACATTTACCCCCAGACGCCTGTAGAATGAATTGAAGGATGCAAATCCACATCTTAGTCTGTCACCGGGAACCTGCAGTGCAGCGGGTGTTCTTGATATATCGCGAAGCGAAGGAGACTTCTATTTCACACGTTGTGTTGCTTTCTGAGAAGAGGCGGCTGTCCTTCATACCTCATAACTCTTCGGCCTAGCGTCCGTCAGCTGTCATGAAATGTTTCAGTCTTTCTCGCACCATGGTTGCTAGAACCGCAAAGCATCTGCAGGGAGAAAAAAAGTTCTATATTTATTCATTTAGTTAGTTGAGATGTCCTCCAAGCATGGGCATGGTGCTGCCGAGAGATGTGCATGT
Organism: Amblyomma americanum; assembly: GCA_030143305.2. Classification (NCBI taxonomy): domain Eukaryota; kingdom Metazoa; phylum Arthropoda; class Arachnida; order Ixodida; family Ixodidae; genus Amblyomma; species Amblyomma americanum. The sequence continues at coordinate 108,737 of JARKHS020004866.1, forward strand.
GATATAAGAGCATAACCGCGGCGTAAATTTTTAGAGCTTGCTTCATTGTTTAGGCAGCCCCGGATTCTAAGATGTTTGCCTCTTCTCGTAAAACGGAAGAAGAGCCATCAGGTTGAAGAGGAAGAATAGATAAGTATGATAAAAAAAGCAACAAGATACCCACTGAGCGCCCTATTCGTAGCATGTCGCCCTCCCGAATAACGAACGCTCACCACGAGGACCAGTCTGCCTTCGTTTCTTACGTTCCAGGACATTCTTAACACTTATTATGCGTTAAGAACACAGAGAACAACACTAAAAGCGCCGCTTAAGAGTTCATTTTTTGTAGTAAAATGTCTTGCTCAAGTCGGCTTATAAATACCACCTCGAATCGCCGTTCACACTTCGTGCGCTGTGCAGACGACTAGATAAAACGCCGAACTTTTCATTGTTCTTGTCGTCCCTAGAAAAAAAAAGGGTCATGATAGCTTGCGATAGCGCAAGCTTACCATAAGCGAAGCATCACATGTGCGCTGACGGTATTGAAACTTAATGTTTTCATGTAGTGGGGTCGTTTTCTCGTGGTAGTTGGAGTCTGCATTTCCTGACAATGAGGACACGATACAGAGTTGGTATAGTAAATCTAGGCAACTCTATCGACACGACGACTTCCGCACCCCTCAGACCACGGACAGTAGCCAAAAAACTTGGAGCATACCTAATTGGCACAGTCACCACACGACAGCATAAGAATATAGCTGTTAGCTGCCATGCACCGGTTCATGTGAGTCCATGTCCGTGTCCATGTGAGTGGTTCATGTGAGTGGTGGTTCATGTGAGTGAAAGCACTCACACCAAACTCTCCCCTAGAAGGGGAGAGGAGGATTCTCGCTAAGCACTTTGCCGCGTGTGAAGCGTGGCTGGTTGCAGCTTGCTCTTGCATGTGCCTTTTGCCACTTTCCACGGTGCCACACTGCAGGTGGGAAAATATGGCAACGGCGGCGGATGCGGAGACTGGGGCTCTTATGCTATGGCATAATAACGATCATGATATGAACCGGATTGCATAGACTTTGTTAAAACTCCACTTGAAACCAGAAACGGTATAGAAATACTGTGAATAAAATAAAAATTCTGATATCTGTCGCAGATACCAGGAACAGCTCTTGCCGACAGCAGAGTTGCCGATGGAAGCGCCAGTGGCTGCATTGCGGATGGTCGCCTTCATTAAAAATTTTATGAAATAGCATAGTATAACGTGCAAGAATGGTGAGATGTTTTAAGACAAAAAAGTGAAGGCGTTGGAAGTTTTTGCATTAAAAATAATACAAATTACTGCTGTGTATTGCCCTCAGTGCTAGCCATAACGTGCAGTAAGTCAACTCCAGATGACGTAGCCGCATTACTTGGAAACCCTCGAGGTTTTAACACAGCATGGTGCAACAGCCGTCTCGGTCCTGACTGTCTTCTTCAATTTTAAATAGAAATACCTGCCAAAACCTCGATTTCTGCACTCGATATTATAATCATAAGGAGGGATCTATAAACATATGCCAATATTTTAATACTGGTCTCCGGGAGTAGACTTTCATTTAAGCGTTGTACATTGAACGAGCATGGTTGTTTAAAAGCGCATTTTAGATTGGAATAGAGAGCCGGTTTTTAAGCAGTTTCTTTGGGCTAAAAAGTTTGGTGAGATCTTGTTTTTCCAGAAAACAAATATCCCTTCATACATTTCTGCCTGTGTCAAAGATATCTCATGGAGATTACAGACGGGTTATGCAGATGAGCATTGGGCGCTAGCCTGTAGAACTAGTACTTTTGAACTTTTCGCATTTCCTTTGAATGCTGCTGCAACTCATGATAGCGTGGAGACTGTTTATGGGCTGGCAGGGATACGATGAGTGCTTTATGATGCGCGAAATGAGTTGACGTAGACATGAGCTTGTTGTCATGCTGCATTATCGGTAGCAGCTTTCCGAGAACGTTTATCCCTGCTTTATCATGACTGGTGTGGATGCTACAGCACATGAGAGCTGATGCTGCGTCATGCAGTCCTTTCAGCATGCTTTCTTGATGTTGCTGTCAAGGCGCCTGGCGCCATCTTGTTGCAGCCGTGCGCCCCATCGCATAACGACAAAGTTAGCGAGAGGCATAGGTGATCCGGAAGGATTGGTCACGTGATGCTTTTCGTCTAAAACGACGATGACTACGCGTTCCAAGGAAGATTTCACCATAATAGCTTAGCGCTGAAAAAACGCTGCAAAAATTCCTATTTGCGAGTCAAGTTTTGCCCCTTGTCTTCTCTCAACTGCTATGCAGTCAGTTATAACGAATAAATAGTAGCTTTCTCTTCGGATATAGCGCGTTGCTGCGCTGAGAGCTGCAGTGATATCCAATTATTTACGTGTATAAGTTGCTACGCTTTCTTGTCTCGATTACCTATCGCTCTGATAAAAAGTTTTAATGCACTTCCCACACAAACAAGAAATAGTGCGAGAGCTTCGGCGTGGAATATGGTGGGAACCGCAAGCAACTAACGTCTAGTTACCAAGAGACTAGAATCTGAAGTGTTGTAGAAATTAGGTTTGTGTTGTGTATTACCCGGCTGAATGGAAAAGCAACTCCACAGACACTCGATTGCAAATCACAAAACTTACCTTGTTGTTACGAACAATGCGTGTTTCCACTCTTTTAGTAGTTGAGGCTTTAAACACCCTAGTCTAGAAGGCATTGTCGGCTGTCTTAATTTTCGGGTGCACTTTCTTACAAAAGGGCCTCAACGTCAAAGACATTGTTTTGTCATCGCCAACTTGTCAAAAAGTTTGGTCACCCACTTTGTCAGAGGCTTAAGAGAGCACGTTGCGTACACTAATTTGCATTTTCTTAAAGTTGCATAATGAGTCATTTAGATTTAGGAGATAATGAGCGATGTATGTTTGTCAGGTCTGTTAACGAGGCGAACGGAATCAAGCGCTCAGCGTCCTGGGCGTTTAATCAACTGATTTTAATTATATGCAGGTCACCGTCAGGCTTCTTGGCTGACTGGAGTCGGAATGCTTACGGTCGCATATTTGCGCCATTAAAGGCGTAACGAAGTTCTTAACCACGCCGTGTTTAACGTGGTGCGTTAGCAATTTGTAGAGATAAGCAAAAGCGGATCTAAACTCCGCACAAGCGTTAAAGAAAACATTCGCGGAACGCCGGGTTTCAATAACGCGCGCTCCCACCCGTGTCATATTGGATGTTGCCATGATGAGCGCTGCCAAGCGTGGAGGCCGAGGGAACATTGGAACTACCCGTGCGGAAGTAAGGGAGCTTTGTGCGTTTTTCATTGTAATTGCTTGCAAAAATTATACAGAAGAGGTGCGTTCATTAGAAGGCCCTTTGTTTTCGAAAATGATGGCAACAAGCTGCTCTTAAGAATGTGCATTATATTCAATGTGTTATTTAATGAAGCTCCAGTCATGAATGCTAAAGAATGGAAGACATTCGAGTTAGGCAACTCTGCTGAGTTATGAGGGGGCTGGACTGAGAAACAAGGTTATAATTAACGATATTCTTGCAGAATATTGCATCCATCTTTTTATCTTGTGCTTCAGCTTATTTTCACGTCAGTCCAGCATCCTTTTTACATTCCTAAAATGCATGTGGGGCGGTAACTACCGAAGTTATGCAGACAATTTTGTTAAAAATTCTCTTTCTCCTCGCTATGTGAAAGTAATCAGCAAATTGAGAGAGGTAACGGCGAACAACTCTCCGCTTTCGTGAAACTCTGCTTTTGACGTTGGGCGATCACAAAGCGCTCGGATACACTACGACGAGCTGAAATTAGTGAAGTACCTGCCAAGGAACACCCATGCGGAAATTCTTTCTCTTAGTACAGCCACCTTGGACATTATTCGCTAGACTCTGTTTTGCTCTGTTTTTTTTTCCTTTCTCGAGCACTTTTGCTTTGTATACGAGATGAAACTTTTTGGGCTGCGTTTCTAAAGAATAGGATCCAACACCAGAAAGGAGCGAAAAAAAGCAAAGTGAATGCCGCCAGCTGTTGCACCTTGCTAATGTTGGGTTATTTATGGCGATACATACTTAAATTCACAGCTTAATTAGTTAGAAATCAAGCAAGCTGCTTTTCTGATAGTGAATGTGAACTCCATTCACTCAATAGCATACCCTTAAGCACAAGTTATGCCGAGGAATACCTCGCACACACATACGTGTTTTACAATCAATATTACAATTTTTTTAACGAAACGAGGAAAGAAGTGTTCACTGTTAGAAGGTGTCCAGTAAAATTCGCAAGCCAGGCTTGACTCAAGCCAATGAACAGGGTCTCAATTTCATTTGTGTATATATACCCTTTGAAAAGGTGACCAAATTTTATTCGAAAGAAAAAATTAATGATAAAAAATTCCTGTTTTTTTACTGAGGCACAACCATGTGGCCCATCTGGAAACAGCAACCCTATACGTAGCCTAGCTGCACATCACACAGTAATTTCTCCATTCGTATCCTGCACTCTTCAATTCGAGCACTTTATTTTCAAAAGCCACAAAACGTAGGCAGTCGACGAGTAAGGAAAGATAAAAATCCTAAATATTTGCATTTTGATCGGTTTACAAAAATATCTGCCTGCCGTATCTACAGTTATGTTTCCTCCCGCATGGAAAAGATAGCGCTTGATGTTCCACCATAGTAATTTGCGTTGCCTCTGACCTTTGTTATCCGTGAACAAGCAAACTTTAAGACGTAATTGGGAAGAGAACTGGTAGTAAAGATATTTTTAGCGGAACCATCAACTACAAGACGGGGTCAATGAACTGGAACAACAGGTGCAAGACAGTAATAGTGCGGTAACAATTATGACAGCAGTACGCACCGACTAAGTAATCAAATCGATGCTGCAGTGGTTGCGACGTGAACAACAATTTAACCAGCACGTTTTCTCCACGTCACCGCTGCATTTTGATCTTTTCATTTGCGTTCACGGGTCCTGGCAACAAAATGACGTAAAGATACCTAAGGTTCATTGGCGACGAGCCTCCGCGTTCACATAGCATTTCCATCAGGAACGACCGCGTTCGCTGCTGGTGAGTTGTGACAAAAAATTATAACGCACTTGTGCCGCCTATTGACTTAATATTGTGTGATTCCTTTAGTTGGTATTCTTGTATCGGGTGCCGGTAAATAATCGCAATTGGAGATTTCGCCGAAGATACAGCGAGAACAATATGCCTTTTTAACGTAACGCAGTTCGTCGACATACGCTACATCGGGTCGATCGTCTATAATATTCGTGCGACCCGCACCATGAGGAGAAATAAAATTAACCCTAAATTTGTACAGCAGAGTGTGGATAATTCAAATTTGCAGAAGACTTCACCAGATTCTAAATTACAACCCCCACATACACAGAACCAACGCAGCCCGGTCGGGCTGTAACTTAACTTAGCACATGAGGCGCTGATATGATCAAAGCGTCCGTTCGAATAAATCGAAAAGTCGAATGAAACTAGTTCGAATAAGGACGTTTTATTCATTAATGACATTATTTTCATGCTTTATTCGTTCTATATTGTTTCTTTATTGTATGTGACTGGCTCGACTGCTATAGTAAGGTAGGACTTTTCTACTATTTTTAAAGTGGTTCTGCACATCTTGCTACCATCGCAGTTGTTAAAAATCCAGTTGTCACATGTGCTAGCGAAACTGAGAGGCCTCCTAAAAATCTGTGGCATACCCGCTGTATACGTAACCACAATCGACCGTATTCGGTAAAAGCGCAAGGGGAGAGGCTGAATAGTTTTACCGCGGATGTCACGGAATTAATCATCCAAGAGCTTTTACTTTAAACTATGACATGCCAGCACCGTGCTGTTGACGCGTCCATTATTTATAGCAGTATTTCCTTACGCCTGAACCTGCACGAACTCAACTATTCTGTAGACGCGAGTATTAACGCAATACTTAAAGGGTTTTATCACCAGTTTTAGGGTTTATGTAGCGACAGCTACATTACGGTAGCGTTTCGAGCCTTCAGCGTGCCGTCGCCGTGGCGGTGGCGCCGCTGCCACCCTGTGGCTGCGCCGCCACGCTGTCACGTGGTTGGTCACGTTGTGCAGAGCAGCTGCCGGCGGCCCGGCGCCGAAGCTGATCACGTGGTTCGTCATATGGTTGGTCACGTGATCAAGTTCCCCTCGGCCAGCTGTAGCTATCACTTCCCTCCAGGTTTAACGAGAGGTAAACCACCGCCATTTTTTTACTTCTGAAATGCGAAAAGAAAAGGTTTACACTGAATGGAAATGTAGTTGCGGCTATATAAAGAAAGGAATTATATGTGCGAGAAACTATGTTTTCTTTCTCGTGACAATGACGCGGGAGTTGAGCCCTTTGAGAAAGTTCGCCTCTTCACAGGCATCAACTAGCCTCGAGTTTTCTGCGTCCATCGCTCCCCTGAAACGCTGTCAGTTCTTGAAATTGAATAGGAGACTAGAGGAAACTAAACATAATGGAGTCACTAACCCTAAACTTCGGAAGAAAGCAGGCCCAAACGTCGAACGGCGGCATTATTTTTCTGACAAAGCGATATGCCGAGAGTTTGGACAATGCGGGATGCCTGCGTCCGCAGTCGCCCACGAATCGCTAACGCGGCGGATGGCATGCCTTGCCAGTGTAATTTTCGACTGCCTGGACAGCGGCCATTCCTAATTAATACTCCCCAGAAACTCCTTCAGTCGGTTCACGAGCGGCCACAGTTGTTCCGGTTCATGAATTCCGATCCACTGAGGTAACCTATAGCCGGTGTCTGTCATTCAGATGTACTCGTATACAAATATAGCATCACCATCACAGCGCTTTCCTGTAAAAGGCTGAGGGAAACTAACAGATTTTAAAATTTTTAATAATACTTGTTAGAAAATATAAATATTGCTCATTTACGCTCCTTACAGAGAGCCATAGGTCCGCATAAGTGTTAACGTATAGCGTACAAGCCGGGTATCGTTAGTTGTACTCACTAGTTCAAATCAGTTGGGATATAACTTCGACTGATCAATATAGTTTGCTTCTGGCCGCATGGTCCCCTTCACAGTTACTTTTCCCAAGCATTCGCAAACATTAGAATCACGAAATAGCTTCAAATGGGTCTAGTTGGTTTGTAATCTTCGACATTCTTATTGCGCTACTCAAGGTTTACACAGACAAGAGCGACACATACACGACACATTGTGCCCTGTCTGTATGTGTCGTTCTTGTCTGTGTAAACCTTGACTAGTGCAATAACAATGTCGAAGATTAAAATCACAATGCGAAAGAACTTGTCACGCCGATAAATGCCTTGGTAGTCTCTGAAGCCAGTGCATGTGTCCTGAGGGATAAATTTTAGGCGCATTTGTGGAAATAAGAATAGAATTTAACCCTCGAAATTGCTGTGGTGGCCCTAGTCTAGGTTTTCCGCCAGGATAAACTAAAACAACTTTCCATCAATAGTCCTCGCCAGAGTGAAGATCTGCAACTTTGTGAATAGGTACTGGACTGACACTGGACAATCAGAAAGATGTGTAAACTGGAGGCGCAGAGACTCACGAGATAATTTTATTGTAAAGAAGCTCGAGAAACGTAAATCTTCTTGCTGCGATGTTTTCGACGGAGGTGCGACCCTTCATTCGTACATATTCCTTAATAAAACCCTCGTAAGTTGTCTTATACGCTCATTCTGCTAAGCTTTCCAAAAAGCCGACTCCGTCTTTTGGACAAAAAGCAGATTTACTAGGATTCATTCAAGCCGATTTGGTTGTGCATTTGCAGGAGCTCAACAGAGAATGAGCGAGTAGTAATGAAACCAATGTGTATGAAACTTTAGTGTCGCTTTGATTCTTGCATCTGCTATTTTTAGGGGCAAAACGCTAAGGTGCATGTGTGCTGTGCGATGTCAGTGCACGTTAAAGATCCCCAGGTGGTCGAAATTATTCCTGAGCCCTCCACTACGGCACCTATTTCTTCCTTTCTTCTTTCACTCCCTCCGTTATTCCTTCCCTTACGGCGCGGTTCAGGTGTCCAACGATATTTGAGACAGATACTGCGCCTTTTTTTTTCCCCAAGAACGAATTATTATTCTTATTATTTTTAGGGTAACATAGGGTGGAGAACCAAGGAGAAATTGAGAAACGGAATGAAAATTTCACAAAAAATCAATAAATATAACGAATCAAAGAAACGTACAAAAGACATATGCCACAGGACAGGTCACTGGACAATACAACACGCTGATCTGTCACTGAGGCGCAGATTGTACGCTCTAGAGAGGCGACTCGTGATGACATACTGGCAGATAGCTGTGCCAGAATATTTCGCCCCTTTACCAGCAACGAGGCATGAGCGAGCCTGAACCTGAAAGAATTCCGCTTTCAGGCCGTCGTGTTTAATTGCTGTCTTTCTGGGCATGGCGCAGGCATTCTACTTTTGCTGAGCGAACTGTGCCTTGCCATGCTTGCTTTTTAGTCTCAACCTAAGGGAAATGGGGGGATGTGACAGAGGGTTAGGGTGAGGATCGAAAACTTTATTGGGAAGAGGGGCCGTGTCGCGACTTCCAAAGCGGAATGATCCTCATTCGGAAGAAGAGGAGTTAATATGTTCCGCACATGCGGAAACCTGACACGAAGCATGAGCGCAAATTTTCTCGGCTTGCTAAATTACGACGTACAGAAGTGGATAACGGCTTTATGGTGGTGAAGTGAATCTTTGGCATTGCAGTCGGATGGTCTTTTTGCGTTTCTGTTTTGGGAACGTATCCTCGGCAGTACTCGCGCGTCTGTCGTGCTATCCTGGTTCTGTAAAAAAATATTTGCTTATGCAATCCCGCCAGCTTCTATAGCTTAACTTCCACATGCACCCATTGAGAAAGAAGCCTTTTTTAGTTGGAAACATACTTCCCTCTTTATATGCCGAGTAGAAATTTCGCTTCCACACTTCGAAGGAGACCTAGGCGTTGGGCAGCAATTCGAACTAAAAGTCGTCCGAGGCAATTAAGTCTGCTTACGTGTGAGAAGGCGTAAGCCCTCCGCTCATTTTGTGGAGGGAAACGCCGCGCGACGTGATGTAACCCGTTGCCACGCAGCTGGCGATTCTCATGATTCTCGTGATTTTCTCTCCATTTATTCTCTATACTCTCGGGTATCCCAGAGACTGCGGAGGAAGCTGCCATAGTACTGGTACAATAGCGAGGTACATCATCAGTGACTCCAAAGTTGCCATATTAAATTTCAGCAGGGACTGGGTCTCCCCTACAACGAATACAATTCTAGGCCGTCATGTAATAGACCGGAAAATTACACTAGTCAGGACACCAGAACATATATCCATGCCTGGTAAAATGGGACGGCCCACGAGTTCGCCCAAGGCTTTTCGTTCCGCGCGACCCGAGCGAGGGGGTCTTCACAGGCAGAGACCGCATGGTGGCTTACGGAGAAATTACACAGCACTACCGTTTGCAACGAGCTAGACTTCTTCCAGCGGATAGATCCTTGACCAGGTACCAAGCCGTCAACTGGCGCCGGTTACAAATTTGCACCTTAACAAACTCGGCCCTCTGGAATCTTATGTACCCGGGACAATTTTCAGACAAATGCTGAAACTGCGAACTTAGGGCCACCATGGACCACATACTGTGGTAACGTCCTCATGTCCTCTGGAAGGGACGAGGTATAAAGAAGAAAGACCAATAGGAAACCTTACTGCCGAGCTCCGACCCGGCGACTCAGCTACAACTCGTCCGACTGGCCTAAGCCGCCGCCGAGAGTCAACACCTTTCGGCCGTCGTCTAGGCGGGTAGCCCTCTTACTACCCTGTTTCTGTTGGGCATTAAATGTTTTCCTATCCTATCTACCCCTGCATGGCTCTACATAGCCGCCTACAATAGGCGCCGCCGGACCGATTTTGACCTGCGCGCTAACTTTGTGAAGTCGGTCGCTGCCGTACCGCGGTACGCGCTCTGCCTTAAGGGTATGACGCGAGAGCTAATGGGTCAATGCCCATATATGCAGAATTGGTCTCTCTCTACTTAGCATTCATACATCCCCACGGATTCCTGCTGGGGCAGTGGTGCAGCGGTAGAGCGGTACGCCTGTGCCCCGGGATTGCGTACGGGTACCATCGAGTGTGAGATCTCTTGTGGGAACTATCGGGTGTGAGATCTCTTATGGGTACCATCGAGTGTCGAACGCACGCACGCATGCACGGATGCGCGAGCGCACGCGCACGCACACACACACGCACACACACACACTCACACACGCGCGCGCGCGCACGCACGCACACACACACACGGACGCACGCACGCGTGCACATTGACTGACTGACTGACTGACTGACTGACTGACTGACTGACTGACTGACTGACTGACTGACTGACTGACTGACTGACTGACTGACTGACTGACTGACTGACTGACTGACTGACTGACTGACTGACTGACTGACTGACTGACTGACTGACTGACTGACTGACTGACTGACTGACTGACTGACTGACTGACTGACTGACTGACTGACTGACTGACTGACTGACTGACTGACTGACTGACTGACTGACTGACTGACTGACTGACTGACTGACTGACTGACTGACTGACTCACTCACTCACTCACTCACTCACTCACGCAAACACACGCACACACTGGTTTTCGCTGAATGGGGCAAGCAAGGCTTACGCTTCAAAGCAAAGAAAATGCTAATAATATATGTGTGAGCTTGATAAATTTAATACCGTTTTCTGAATATTAAACAAAAAAATCTACTCTTACCTTTTCCATAGCATTTTTGGCCATATAACTGTAAGTTGGCTAGGTAGAGTGGTTCTATACTTTTATTGCCTGTTCTCTTACCAGATAATGATCTATGTGGTTAGTTCCTATAAATAAGCCCGTACACATCTTAACAAACACGGTACACATCTGAGAGATTTTTATGGTCCTTCTACCTTACTTGTCTAACAGCTCTCCTCGAACGTTATAGTATCGAGAGTAGTAGTAGTTATAGTAGTGAGAGTAAGGAGCGTCACATTGAACGCCTGGCGTACGCCAACGCCGTTCACAATTGAAAGCAAACTGTTCCCACTCCCCACGGTTTTCGGAGATTATATGCGTTTAGTGAAGTTTTATTAGAATTTGACAAGCTAGACTCTCATTCTTCATTTCCAGCACCGTATATGAGAAAGATTCAAATTGAACATGCTTGAATTCAGACTGGACACTTCACCGTCAGCTGTGACCCCCGCAAAAGAACGGTCCAGGAGATGAAGTTGAGCTGAACCTGTTGCTTACGGAAAAAATTACTATCCAAGTCCAACCTGAAATAAGCCTTAAAATCCTATTGGAAGGCAGGAACACTAAAACGACAAGTCTCAACTCGGCAACGTAAAAGGAAAGTTCGTTGGTTTTCGTTGTTTGTCAGCTTTCAGCGGGAGCGTTCGTGAAAGTGTTAAGGCTCTCGTTCTCTGCTCAAACGTTCCATATAAGCCTCCCGTACGAAATTATGAGAAAATGGAGTTCTTAAAATATACAAAAACTATATGAAAGCTTATATCTTCTGTGTACAGTCCATAAGCATTTCGTATAATTTCTATACGATTTCCATACAGTGTACATGACGTCATGTGGAGTCCGTAAGTTTCTATACGTGCTTGTATAGAGTCCGTACCGATTCCTTGCGCACCATATTGACTCCATAAAATTTCTTATGGAAACGTACGGAGTTCTCAAACTCGTCATATGAAAACTTTCAGCATAGAATTGTGCAGAAAATCCGGCGTCCCTATGTCTTCATCATCGGCGTAGTGAGGGAAAATGCAGGAGACCCCTGTCACTTAAGTGACGGAAATTTTTGCCGTCATCACAGCTTGCGAGCATCGTAGGTGGCAATTAAACTAATGACTGGTCGCGAGAGGTTGCTCTGGAGGAGCAGCTTGGGTCTCACAAGCCCCACCTGTAGCTTTGCTGAAGCAGCCACCTACTAGCTGGACAGTCTTGCTTCGCTTAACTGCTGCACCACTGCGCCAGGAGTGGTACGACGACTCTCTTAGATCTAAGAATGTGAAGTGCGGAATGATTTTTTCCGAATGTATGTGCATGAAAGCAGGACTTAAGGCTGCAGAGAAGGAGTACTTGCTTGGAAGGATGATCTCTAACGTCTGCGCGGGACGAAGATCTCTAATGCTAACGAATTGTACTCTAAAGGTAGGTTAAGTGAAAAAAAAAACAGTATCCATGTTTTCTAAGTCATACACGCCGATGACTGCAGTCTCTGAAGGGACTTCAACGCTATTGTGCCGCTAACACGGGGCTCAGGTGTCCCCTCAATCTTTTGTGGCGGCGAATTGAATTCAAAGCATTTTTGCTGCATAATTACTTCTTGAAATCTAAGGTTCGACGAAATCTCGTCTGGTCGGGTGAATACATTGGCGAAAATAATGAAGCGCCGACCGAAAGGTGTTGTCAAGATGGAAGGACGTTTCGACTTCCACACGGAAGTCTTGTTCACTGATGGAAAAATTTCGCACACAAAGCTTAAGTACGTTGTGCTAATCGTCGCAGGCATCTAGCGTACGAGGGCGGTAGATTGCCGATGTTACGGTTGAGCGTCTGATCTGTTGTCTGGATAAACAGAGACTCCAGATATTGGCGTGACATCCAGTTTTTCTCACGGCCGATAATTGCCGCTTCTTCCCAAGCGATATCATGCTTCGTGTTTTCAACGTGTTCAGCCAGTGCGTTGGAACAAGCCTTCTTTTTCTTACAGAAAGGACACGCACACAGGCCAATACCTTCACTTTAATTCAGTCCATCCTACGTGCCATAAGCGCTCCGTCGTCTCTACCCTCGTCCGTCGTGCGGAAAGAATATGTTCGAAACCCGAAGAAAAAGACTCTGACATACGCCAAGTGCGACGCGAGCTCAACAATTGTGGCTACCCACAGCACTTCGTGAACGCTGTAATACAGCAGACAACGAGACCAGCTCAGCCCGTTCGCCTACCTTGCCGTGCCCGAACTGCAATACCCTATGTGCCAGGCGTGAGCGAGTCAATGGCCCGCGTTTTTCGCACCTACGATGTGCATATAGCTCACGTGCCTGCGTGCAAGCTTCGTCACGAGTTGGTGTCCGTAAAGGACAAGCTAAAAAAGGAAAAGTTTTCCGGAGTAATTTATAAAATCCCCTGCTCAGACTGCGATCACTCCTACATAGGTGAAAGCGGAAACTTTGAAAGACGGCTGAATGAGCACGAGAATGATGTCAAGAAAAAGAAGGCTTGTTCCAACGCACTGGCTGAACACGTTGAAAACACGAAGCATGATATCGCTTGGGAAGAAGCGGCAATTATCGGCCGTGAGAAAAACTGGATGTCACGCCAATATCTGGAGTCTTTGTTTATCCAGACAACAGATCAGACGCTCAACCGTAACATCGGCAATCTACCGCCCTCGTACGCTAGATGCCTGCGACGATTAGCACAACGTACTTAAGCTTTGTGTGCGAAATTTTTTCATCAGTGAACAAGACTTCCGTGTGAAAGTCGAAACGTCCTTCCATCTTGACAACATCTTTTGGTCGGCGCTTCATTATTTTCGCCAATAATTACTTCTTACAAAGCTTAATCACGGAAGTTTTCCTTCGGCATATTTCCCAATTATTTTGTACGAGGCATAGAAAAATGGATCGAGAAGTTTAAGAAATCTGAGCGAATAATGAGAAGGCTTGATCGTTTGGAGGTCATTAGAAGAGGCGTTCGACCAGCACCGGCGTCGGCTCTAGTGATTATGGTGATGAATTTGATGACAAAACTGTTTTATACGCGGGTATGAATAACACTCTTCACTACCGCATTTATAAAGCAATCAATCAACAGCGCCGTTTTAAAAACGTACAATTTATGAAAATCGCCAAACAAATTGACTGTTTGCTAGGACATGCACCAATCACACACTGCAAAGTTTTCGCCAGCCATTTACTTTAAGGCACGCAACATGAAGCTTGTAGAATAGAGGGACAAAGCTCTCAAGGTGGTCGTCAAAGATTCTTGGATGCCAAAAGAACACTAATTTTTTAAATTTAAGAGAAAATAAATCTGCATATGCAGTCCTCTCAGGAAAACGCCATTGTGTCACGCTTGCGATCTAAACGGGGAGGAGTTGAATTTCCGTCAGTCATGCGTCGTGCTGCAGCCTTCCGAGCAGGCACACAATAGACTGCAGTGCAATAGGGAACGAGATGTGCATTAGGCTTTAAGCAAAAAAAGTATAAAATAGTACCACTGCTCACATTACATCTGCTAAAAAAATAAGGAGAATAGGAAAGAAAGGCCAAAAAGGGCACAAGAATAAAATGTGCCACACGCTTTGCTTCCAATTATGCAACACTGCCAGCGTACAAGCTCCCTCTTTTGAATGAAGTGCATTTTATCACAAACCTGCACAGTTTATTTTTTAGCTGTCTGGTTAGTCAAGCGACTTATACGCGAGTTAATCGACGAAGTTTATTGATATCCAGTACTTACACTTGTAATAAAGGCCAATTTAATGATGCATTGAATAATCATGAGTGCAATGAAAGAAAAATCATGCGCGAATTAACAAATATCAAGTGAAAACAGTGTAGTCTGGGAGAATTGGCTGAAATAATTTTGAACCGGTTGTGCCTTTTTATGCATCGTCATCACCAGCCTGACTATGTCCACTGCAGAGCAAAGGCCTGTCCCATATCACTTCAATTAACCCTGTCCTTTGCCAGTTGCACTCGCCCTATGCCAGTAAACTTCGTAATCTCATCCGCCCACCAAACTTTCTGCCGCTCCCTGCTACGCTTGCCACTCAAACCGTTACCTTTAAGGACCAGCCGTTATCTTGACTTCGCATTAAATGCTCTTCCCAAGCCCATTTCTTCCACTTAATTTCGACTAGGATGTAATAAACGCACGTTTGTTCCCTCACCCACTCTGCCCGCTTCCGGTCACTTAACGTTACACCTATCATTTTTCTTTCCATAGCTCGCTGCGTTTTCCTTAACTTAAGCTGAACTCTTTTCGTTAGCCTCCACGTTTCTGCCCCGGTAGGTGAGTACCGGTAAGATACAGCTGTTGTATACTTTTCTCTTGAGGCATATTGGTAAACAGCCATTCATGATCTGAGTGAACCTGCCAAATGTGCTCCATGCTATTCTTTTTTCTCCAGTTATTTCCCTCTTACGATCCGGGTCAGCGGCCACTACCTGTCTTGAGTAGACGTATTCCTTTACCACTTCCAGCGCCTCGCTACCAATTGTGGCCAGCTGTTCTCTTGCGAAACTCTTGAACATTACTTTGGTACCATTCGTCTCTGCATAACTCACTTGTCATGTTTTCTAGCTCATCTCCTGAGTGATTCAGCTAGGTAATGTTATCAGCGAATCGCCGATTACTTAGACATTCTTCATTAACTCTTATCTCCAACTGGTCCCAATCCACAGCTCGGAATACCTCCTGTCGAGATCGTGTCTCCCTGCCTGATACCACTCCATATTGGAATTTGGACTATGTTAGCTGTGGAGTCATTATAGATATCTTCCAGTATGTTCGCAGAGGACACTTCGGCGCTCTGATTCTGAAAAATGCCTGCATGACGTCTGACCTTTCCAATGAGTCAAATGCTTTTTTGTGATGAATGAACGCTATAAAAAGGATTTGGTTATATTTTAAGCATTTTTCTATCACCTGATTGATAGTGTGAATATGGTCTATTGTCTAGTATCCTTTACGATAGCTTCCCTGATCATTTGGTTCATTTAAGCAGCGCAGTCTCATAAACTTCTGATTTACTTGTTAGAATTCATAGCTGCATCCCAGACCACTGCTAATCTGCTTTTCCTAAGGTGCAACAAATCCCGATCTCCCCTTCTGGAGAGCCCCTTTTCTATCTTATTACTATTATGATCGCAGAACTACTGCTACAGGTGCACCATAGAGCTTGACAATTTGTCCAATGTATTTAAGTATCGGATTATTCAATAGCCAACGCTCCTGTGGCCTTGTGCTGTGTCCTGTATAGATAACTTCATACAGATAATATTCTGTCAATAGACGATCTGGAGAGTTTTCAGTTGCGACACATTACGTCGCCCTTACGAAAGTTCTTTATGTACCTATTACTGTAAATATAATCACAAAACAGTCAGAGAATCCAGCTGCTCACTCTGAGCAGTACGCTCCAATTCTCCATCTTCTTGAGTTGGGCATTCTGTCCACGCCACCTACTGAGGAAGAGAGCAAGCCAGCCACGGTTTACAGTCTTCTCGTGGCAGTATTGTGACTTCAAAGCCGCTGCGCGCTGAAAGAGGTTGAGGACAAATAAAGGTTGAATGTAGAAAGACGTAAAAGAAGAAAGGCAGAACCCCACCGCAAATTTCCAACGAGGCAGAGGGCACAAGAGAAGCGAGCGGCTGCTCCCATTTTTAGCGAGGCGGGAGCGTGAAATTGAATCTCAGCAGATGCCGTCTTGGGCGTGCACAAACCGCAAACGCTGACTATAGGGGTGCGTGCTAGATTTATGAAGTTCGTGACGTTTGGTTTATTTTTAGTTTCTCTCGGCTGCCTCAAAGAAGCGGATAGATTGAATTTGAACCTTGACTTTTTCAACCAAGCTGAAAGCTGGGACACACTTGATCCACGAGTGCCATCACGTCTATGTAAAGATTTCTGCGCTCCCTCTCTTGTTTTAGTTTGTTTCACAGACCCGTCTGCTCACTTGCGTAATTCTCCACATAGTAGGTCAGGATCAAAGGGCTAAAAATAACGCATGAAAACTTTACGTACTGCTTAGGGTAGGCGCTTTATAGCCCTCATAGATTACGGGAAAGTATTTGATTGAGTCGAAATCTCGACATTCATCCTGGCATTGTGCAACTAGTGAGTGAAATAGACATACATAAAGGGACTGGGAAATGCCTCTAGCTGCTGCAGAGCGGCTAGAGTCCGTCACAAGGAATGTAAATAAAATCTCAGGACAGGAATAATCAGAGAGATTTTGCACTGCAGTTTACGCAGTTAGGCTGATGGCGATGATGAAGATGCTGATGACGAACTGAACGTCATGCTGCTCTAAAAGAAGAGACATTTAAGATAGCGCTTCGAAATAGCAGTTTTCTTTACAATCAACGCTGGGAGAATGCAGTAATTCTGTAATTTTATTTTCTACCTTTACTCTTACTTACGTTTCTGCGAGGAAATTAATCAAGATTCGGTCTTCTCCTAAATGCAATAGGTACTTGTCTTGAAAACAGAGGTAGGAGAATAATAATAAAAAAAAAAAACTTTCGAGGTCAACTTGTTTTACGAGGTCTAGGCTGCTACGACAGGTCGCAGCTTTGATAGTGTGAACGGCTTTGTCGTTATTGCATGGGGAAGGAGCGGTACTTGAAATAAGCACCGGATCTGCCAAGTCTGCAAACAGTGTCTTCGCTTGTTTTTCTGTGCGTTGAAATGCTTAGCGAACTGCGATGATTTACCTATTAATGACTCGTCGCCTATTATTAGATAATAAGGAAAGAAAAGCCACGCACAAATGAATCGCGGAAAAACCTCATCGGCGTAAAACCTGTGTAATGCGATGTGCCATATAGCCTATAAGAGGGCGCAATACTCCGGAGGAGCTGTATACGGTTGCAGCCGTTGAGCTGACACAAAACATTACACAGTAAAACAATAAAAAACGCAATCGTCCTGAGTACCACCTCGAGTAAAATATAATTTACAAAAGCCATCGATATATAACAGGGAGACAAGCGTGCATAGATTGGTGTGATTATATTCGTGAAACTTACAGAGGCTTTTCTGGCGGGCTTTGCTTGAGACGCCCGGAGCTGAGGTTTTGTAACGAAGAAAGCTTTCTCTTTTCTCGAGTGTTCGAATGGTCATATTCCACCAGTTATTTTTACTCTCTGTTCTAAATATGAAGTGACCCAAACTTGTGCCTGGTTTTCGGGTTTCATGATTAGAAACTTCAGGACAGTGGTTACCATTACGTCGTCGTTGAGGAGTGAATCAAAGAGTCACTTGTTGCAGGCGAAGCGGACATCTGGAAATTTTACATGATGACCACAATGTTCGGTCACAATTCGCTTTCCTTAGGTGAAATTATTACAGAAATTAGAGGAAGAAATTATTAAACAACATTTATAAACGGGTAAAGAAAATTGCAGTTGCCGTTTAAATATTTGTAAATTTAATATGTGTCGTATAAGCTGTAATTTCATGCTCAGAAGGTTCGTAGCTTAATTCTCCGTCACTTCCACAAAGCTCAGAAATACCGTCGCCCTTTTCCCGCTAACCTCCAGTGGTACACTCATCAACCAGCCGCAAGAAAACAACCACGAAAGATTCAAGAGAGACAAGTTAATAACGAAAGCGGGGCATGTTCGGCCACTCATCTGGCAGTGCTGAACTGTCAGCAAGCAAATAGAAAGCAATGGACCTCGGGAGCTTTTATGAGTGGACAACAAACATGTGTGCATTAAGGCGCACGAAACTGCCCCAGTGTCGGCGTTCGAAACAAGAAGTCCTCCTTTTTATGTCATTTCGCACGTTTATTACTGCGCGCCTGAAAAAAAAACTGCTAAAAATGTATAGCTGACACTTTCCTGTTAGTCTGGAGGCCTCCGCGAAAAGGTCCTACTCAGTAAGATTTCTTACGCTTTTCCACGTCCTCAATTGTTGCACAACAGATCACTCATTCCATTAGTTGCTGCAGAACTTGGTTAATGAGCTTATAGCGCAGCTTAAAGTTCTTTTTCCGGGTTCAAATTCATAAACTACAAATATTTTTAACAAGATGATCTCCTTAAAAGACGTGCGGCACAGGCATTTGACTCTAATATCTAAGCTTTCTTTTTGCACAGGCAGTAATTTGGCGCATAAAGCAGCCTCCTAGAAAATGATATGCCAAAAGAAATGTCTGCATTTAAGGACGCGAAAACAAGCACAGCCAACCCTCGCACGTTGCTCGACAATGTGACTTGGATATCAGGAAGACAGAAGGATAAGAGTTCTAGAAATGCTAGCAGCAATTTGTGCCATACCTCCGAATGAAAGCATAGGTCTTTCAAGTTTTATGTTCGTTGTACAATGGCACGTGAGGGCGCTCAGGGCCGCAGCAACCAGTGAGCTTGGCCCAGTTATTATGCCACTCCTTCACATGGACGGTTTTTCTTGTGGCACTGCAGGGAATTTAGCGAAAACTTCATCGATAATCTTGTGTGACACTTGATAACATTGTTTGTGTGCAGCAACACACACTAAGAGCAGAAATGTTTTGTTATTCATGAAGCATCTCGGTCGAGGAGAGAGATTTCTTTTCGAAACATTATCTTGCCGTGTGGAGTAGTCCCTGCTGTATGCAGCTTCAACAGTTGATCTCCGGGTGTTCTACACTTGCTCTAGAAATCTGTATATATATAGCGCAGAAGCTCCATTCTAGGATGCGGTACCCTTTATTCACCTTGCGTCCGCACTCATGAAATAGCGACACAGCTCACGGAATGCCTGCTACCACCAACGTAACATTCTTCGGTAAACGTTAGCGTAACATAAATCATTCACGTGAAAAAAGACAAGACTTCGTGAATGTTTTATGTTGCGCTAACGTTTGCAGAAGAATATGCACCAGCTAACCCAGCAACAAGTTTTACTTGAGTACCAACGTAACAGGTCGATTTGCCCGAAATCTTCGTCGGTTCCACAGGGATTGAAATGCGCTTGCTCCACTGCTCACAAGCAAGAAGCAACAAGGAGAGCCGTTTCGCACGCTTGTGAAGTTCGTACGACGGGAGAGACAGCGATTCCGAGATAAGATGCTTAAGTCCTGGTGATTTCAAGTTTTACACTCTCTCTTGAGAAAAATTTCTTCACCATTCCCGCTTCCTTCTTATATCAGTTCGGAACCGGTGTGCTCATAACAACTTAACGTTTAGAAGCATATGATTAAACTTCGTCGTCTCACTGCTTCCAGGCTTTGCCTTAAAATAAAAAGGTAGGTTCATCCTGTCGATGACAACAGGTGCGCGAGTCAGGTACAGGTAGGTTGAATTAAGCAAAGTTTGGTGTCCATCTGCTGCAGCGAGAAAAAATTAAGCCGTGTTATATCCTTTTCCAAATGAGGCGCACCTGTGCCCTTTTGCGACTCGGCATTTTAGCCACTCGATTGCGCGCTTCTAAAGCCTCTCGTTCAAGTTTTCACTCAGAATCTCCTTAAGTGCGAACTTAACAGCGCAGAGAAGATAAATATTCTGAGTTTCGCAGAGTTGTTAACTTGTGTGCCAAGGGTTTTTTTTTTTTGGCAGACAAAAATGCCAACTACGGAAATTTGTGTTAGAGAGTTTCGCTGGCGCATGTTCTTGAACCCACCTCTCTTTTGGCATGGCAGCCATCATATCATCATCATCATCATAATCATCATAAGCCCAGTGGCGTCTACGGCAGGACAAATGCGTCTGCCACTCACCTCTACCAAACTCTTCCCTCCGCCAACTACGGCCGTCTGGTTATCGCAGACTTTCTGATCTTACCCGCCTGCCTTGCTGTCTGACGCCGCCTGCTATGCTTGTCCTCTCTTGGAATTCCTTCCGTTACCCTAACAGAGTATTGGTTGTCTGCTCTCAGCATTTCAGGCATTATCCCTGTCCATTTCATCTTGTTAACTTCAGCTAGAACGCAATGGTGGTATGGGGGGGGGGGCTAATTTGTCGTCATGAATTCAGAATTTACAGTTACCGCCCGCGCTATGATTGAGTATTTTGCCAAGCAACCATTGTTCTCTGATTAAGGTGGCAGAATCTTGCTTTATTCAAGTGTGTTGTTTTCTTCTTCTACCAAGCGTATTGTGGGGACTTCAAGATAAGGAGATGATTTGATTTCGTTCGTGGGTTTTAACGTACCAAAGCGACTAAGTCTATGAGGGACGCCGCAGTGGAGAGCTCCGGATAATTTTGACCATCTGGGGCTCTTTAATCGTGCGCTGACATCGCACAGTACACGGCCCTGTAGAATAGAAATTCGAAATTCTCTATCGAAATTCGGCCGCCACGGCCGGGATCGAACCCGAGCACCGTAACCACTGAGCCACCGCGGCGCCAAGATGAGGAGATGAAGATATATAAAAAACAAATAAGTATCCAGCTTGCGATTATTTACAAGTGTCGATTAATTACAAAGCACAAATCGGGTACTGGAGCCGACGAACCCTCCGCAGCTTTTGTCTGGCTCACCGCGTGAACTTCATCGCTATAGCTCGGTTCGTGATGATTCGGCTGAAGGAGGTGGGAACTGTATTTCGTTGGTTTTTTCAGCCATTTTTTTAGAAAGCACAGTGGCAGCGGCTCCTTAAAATTTGTTTGCTAAATTATCTCTTGATTTTGCCTCTTTTAGAAGACCAAGCCTAAAGAGATTGGCATTGCATTTCATCGCTTTCTTGAGCCAGTTTTTAAACAAAGCACCAACACAAGGGCTGGTTAAAAGTTTTTAACAGGTTATTTTGTTTCTTGCATTTTAGCAATTTTTGTTATATTTTTTAATCAACCTGGTTTCTTCCAGGATAACAAACCCGATGCAGTCTTGCTTGCTCATACAGTTGCTCAAAGTTAGAAAACCGCTTGTTCAGTTGATTTCAAACAAAAAGATTAATTTTTCGTTACTACTAGAGGAACTATGGGCACCGACAAGTATTAGTCGATGAGCATGCTCGTCCAATGATACCAATTAGCCCGATGAGCATGCATATCTCCCGATGAGCACGCTCGTCCACTGGGGAGCCTGGAACGTCTGAAATTAAGCTTAGCGCTATATTCTTTGTTAGAATGGCTTAAATAAAGAAGCTAAGTAAGCTTGAAGATCTATTTCGCTGTTTTTTGTAGAAATCAACAACAATCTTTTTTTTGGTAACCTTGTGCCTTATGTTATGTTTTAGCAGTCATATTTGGAAAAATCAGACTGTTGTAAACATTTCACTTCAAGAGAGCACTATGTTTAATTTACTTCTTAAATTTCCCTTATTACTTCCATGCCTTAAATACAGATTCATCTGTCTAATTTGGTTTTCCGAAAGCCAAGATAATTTCTTGACCGAAACATTCTCTTTTCTATATTTGATCTGAAGAATATAAATCGGAACAAAGCTTAATCGTAGCGTCTGAAAACACAATGGTGGCGTGTCGGCGATCTATGCAGGCCGTAATCAAGCTGAAAATAAAACTACTCGTACTTCATTAGGACCTGTTTAGAATAGCCTATTTCGGTGAGCGCATCTGTGAAATCTCGATGATTACATGTCCGCTTCGGTCCGGATGTTAACTTTATCAACGTCAGCACGAAGAATGATTCGCATTGATAATAAAAGGAAATATTGCGAGTGAGTGAATATAAAAATGGGAGATGCGCGTCTTTATTTGAGTGTCCTTGAGATTTCTTCTGAACTTCGAAAATACAGCAGTTCATTGCATCATGAAAATTAGGATCCAGTTCAAATTCTGGTGAAAATCTTTACAGCCGTAAATTAATCTCTATGGAAAGTAAAAAAAGTAAAGAAAAGTAAAGCGAAGAAAGAGGTGCCGTAGTGGAGGGCTCCGCAATGATTTCCCCAGGTGGTCGAAATTATTCCAGAGCCCTCCATTACAGCACCTCTTTCTTCCTTTCATCTCTTAGCCTCTACTTTATCCCTTCCCTTACGGCCCGGTTCAGGTATCCAACGATATGTGAGATAGATACTGCGCCATTCACTTTCGCCAAAAACCAATTTTCATGGCAAGTAACTCTTTCCCTCGTATGTCTGCCGCGTAGCTAAGACAATCACTATTTTCTGGCCGCTGAATTTCTCATGCAGCACTGTTTTGGTGCTGAAACCTTCTAGAAACTCTCACGGCCAGCTTTCAACTCGAACAACAGTACTGTTTTATGAACTACCCTCCTGGCTTACTCCACTTGTATCTAAAAATGTTGCTGTTAACAACGCATAGAGATGAAGGGGAAATTAATTTATCTTTTTAATGAGGGAAAATTTGTTTTCGTGTCAAAAACAAGAAAACGGTTGCGGTCATGCAAACGCTGTGACAAATGGGCAGTTGCGCGCCAGTGTGATATATTAGTGCTGCACTTTGAAAGTTAAAATGTTAAACAGACGGAAGGCCCGAATTTGTTTTTTTTTCAAGACGTGTCAGAAACGTATATTTATATATCCTATTAGAAGCATCAGGGTTGAAACCGTAAGTTGTGCGAAATGGTCAACTTAGTTATTATTACCGCGAGTTTCATCATGCTAACACTATTGCAGTTCACGTGAGCTGCAGTTTAATTCTGAGGCATTTGCTTCACAAACAGCAGGGAATAGAGATTGCCTGTGAACCTCGCAGGCTGAAAATTTGCCGTGTTCGTTTAGCACCGAATAAAAAATGTCACAGCCGCTGTATTGGGAATGATTGTGTCTTTAACGTTTTCTTTTTGTTTTGCAGATCTATGTGCAATCGTCTCCTTGCGTTGCCTAATCATCGCTATCTTAATGCGATTACTGTTCCGTAAAATCTGAGAAGCGGCGCACGCAGTGTCCCGCCGGCATTACATGGTTTTATGTGGCCCATTTAAGAGGTCTTGTGGTGTTTATTCATCAACCACTTTTTGTTTGCTCCACAAACCTGGGTCGTCTACGGCACTGTGAGGCCCTCTTCAAAAACTCACGAGACCATTCAGTTGCTATTCCACAGGCTGGTCATGTGCTGACTATGATGTTCGCATGTATCTCTTTTTATTTTGCAACCCCTGGTTACTCCGCTTTGCCGAGCCAAGTGTTGTTCAAAAGAACATCATCGTTCTTAGGAATAAAAAGAATGGAAAGAAACATATACGTATCCTTAGTATATAAAAAAAGAAGCATAAGCACAATTTTGAAAGATAAACAGACTACTGCTGTATTAAATAGTGGCGCTCTCAGTAAAGGTCAACCTGTTCTCTCCTCGAGAATACACAAGTGCTGCGAGTGCTTAAAATGCTCAGGTCGAGAATCTTGTAGCCTTGAGAGAAATATTAATTTTTTTATTTGGCAAAAAGAACGAAAGTAGTTAAAATTGTCTTGTTTTCTTTTGTGTTCATGTACTGCGTTGAACCTTGAAACTTCGCAGAAGAGGTTTACGATTCGAGAAAAACCGACACTGTGGCTTTCATGTACATTTTGACACGAAAGCGACCCTTCATTCTCAGAAAGCGCCGTGGCCTCTTTCGAAGATCGTGCCGAAAACAAGCCGGACAGGCAGGAAGCTACAGTGTGGCCAAAGAGGGATGGTTAGCCCGACAGGCGGGAATTCCTCGGGCATCCGCAGGAGGATGCCAGAAAGGCGGTTCCCTGTAAACGAATTCCAACCGGCCTCTTCAACTGCAGCCAGCCCCGGCCGCATCCTTCACGGACACAATGTCTGGACGCCATTCTGTGGCTGAAAAAACGTGCCATTGCGTCCACGAAAAAAGCGTCGCTCGAGCTTGACGTCTGGCAACTTTCATTAGCGAGCAGCCTTAGGTCTCCAGTTTGCCGCAGGAAAACTTGTGTTTTGCACCGAAGAACTTCCGGAATGCGTCGCTATGCGGAAGGAACAGCACCGCGCAAATAAATAGGATGAAGTCATGGCTACGCAGTACGGTTACGAGCCAGTGTTAAGGCGCTCACTGCTAACAGGAATAGTGATGATATCCCAACATGAATAATTTTTATCCTTCTCTCGAAATAAAGGTGACGTCTACTACACCACTATAAGGTGGCATGTATAAGGCTGTTTGGCGATACTGCCGACGACGATGTACTAGAATGTTTTAGGTGCAGCTCAAAGACGCCCGTCACTACATTCCACGTCATCGTGTACCCCGGAAAAGAGGTTGCAAGCGCTGCCGGCTGCCAAATTAGCAGAGCGAAATTCCGCCTGGCAGCTGGCTGCCACGGGAACGTCCTGGAAGGTGGCTGGCAGCGTAAAAAGCCTTCCGCCCGCCATCTTGGGTTACCAGCTATTGTATTCATCTATTAATTGTTTGCTTGTTCTGAACTCTTACCGTGATTCCGGATGATAACGAATGATGTTTTTATTAGAAACAAGAAACCAAAGTAAGTAGCAGAGGAAACGAAGGAAGCCAAAAGACATTGGACGTTTTTTTGAGAAGGCCTCTTCTAATAAAACAGCATAAAAGAAATTGAGAAATTCTTGGCATCGGTAAAACTGACGTATTCATAGTCTAAGATTATAATTTCTTTGTAGCCTTTCACGACTGGGCACATTTTTTCTCGAATTTAATGCGGGCGATGAAAGTGTAGTCGTCGGCCGCCGCGGTGGCTGAGTGGTTATGGCGCTCGGCTGCTGGCCCGAAAGACGTGGGTTCGATACCAGCCGCAGTGGTCGAATTTCGATGGAGGCGAAATTCTAGAGGACCACGTACTGTGCGATGTCAGTGCAAGTTAACGAACCCCAGGTGGTCGAAATTTCTGGAGCCCTTCACAACAGCGTCTCTCATAGCCTGGGTCGCTTTGGGAGGTTAAACCCCCATAAACCAATCAAGTGTAGTCAAGCGTTCATAGGCAGGAAAAATCTTGATTTTTATTTTTTGAACTAAACATAAATGACAGCATAGATTTCGGAGGATTTATATTCCCGCATTAAACTGAGCCCTTCTGCTACGTTTAGAACTGCACGTGCCTATTATTGATTTGCGTATTCAAAACTTCGCATATTGTTTATCGTAGGTTTAAGTGTGCGAGAGGTAACTGTGGAGACTAGTTTCGTGCAATACGTTGTATTGCCCTGTACAAATGGCAGGTGTTTACAATGTATCATGGCACGGTTGAGAAGGAGGTAAGCTGCGCTGTAAAACTTTAGTATCCACCACCTGATGAAAAATGAAAATCTTTGTAGCGTACGCACCCACCACTGCGCTTATATGCTAACGGTGCTTCCTAGAAGCAAAGCATGTGTATGTGTCCGTGCGTAATATATATATATATATATATATATATATATATATATATATATATATATATATATATAATATATATATATATATATATATATATATACACTCACTGCACGGCAAAGGCCTCTTCCATGTCTCTCTAGGCTTACCTTCTCTTGTCATCCACTCCGTTACCCTTAAGGACCAGCGGTTATCTTGCTTTCGCATTGCATGCCCTGGCCAAGACCTTTACCTTCTTGATTTCGACTAGAATGCCAATCACACGCGTTTTTTCCCTCACCCACTCTACCCGTTTCCGGTATATATATATTTGCTGTAAGCGGTAGAGCACTGTACGCGAAATTCACAGGTCGTGGGTTCGGATCCCACATGGCGCATGCGTACAGCTGTGGTAGCTCGGTTTCGCCGGCGCGCCGCGCCGCTGGCAGCAGCAGCTGCTCCGCACCACGTGGCTGGTCACGTGACACACCAGGTAACGAACCACGTGATCAGCCACGGCGCCGCACCGCCGGCAGCTGCACCGCACCAGCTGACAAACCACGTGACAGCGGGGCGGCGCCGCCACTTGCACGGCGTCGCCACGCTGAAGGCTCGAAATGCTACCGTTATATAGCTATAGCAACAAAACAACGATGGCTTTAAAGGAACGGATTTCGTCCTTTCCACGAGGCTGCAGCTGCCGCGAAAACGGTTTTACCGCTTTACCAGGGAGGAAAAACGCCAAGGCGCCCGTGTGCTGTGCGATGTCAGTGCACGTTAAAGATCCCCAGGTGGTCGAAATTATTCCGGAGCCCTCCACTACGGACCTATTCGTTCCTATCTTCTTTCACTCCCTCCTTTATCCCTTCCCTTACGGCGCGGTTCAGGTGTCCAACGATATATGAGACAGATACTGCGCCATTTCCATTCCACCAAAAACCAATTATTATTATTATTATTATTACCAGGGACCCGCCGCGGTGGCTCAGTGGTTACGGCACTCGACTACTGATCCGGAGTTCCCGGGTTCGAACCTGACCACGGCGGCTGCGTTTGTATGGAGGCAAAACGCGAAGGCGCCCGTGTGCTGTGCGATGTCAGTGCACGTTAAAGATCCCTAGGTGGTCGAAATTATTCCGGAGCCCTCCACTACGGCACCGCTCTCTTCCTTTCTTCTTTCATTCTCTCCTTTATCCCTTCCCTTACGGCGCGGTTCAGGTGTCCAACGATATAGGAGACAGATACTGCGCCATTTCCTTTCCCTAAAAACCAATTATTATTTGCCAGGGCGCCACCAGAATACACCAGTACGCATAACGATTTTATAGCTAATGATCCACCCAGTGCTAGCGCTCGAAAAGGAAAGGGGATTTTCCTCTTTGCGCGTTTGTCCCCCTAACCTGTCGCCTGTCATCGTGTCTTCGTCTCCCATCTCACACTTGTATTTCTCTCTTCTCTGAAAAACGAGAAAAGTTCCTCTCTCCACTTCGCCACCTGCAATCCGTTTCAGGTGGAAATTGGCAGGTAAAGGATTCACGAAGACACACAACGGCTTTTTCGCTAGTAGCCCCGCTAGTTCTGCGCAGCACATCTGTCGAACGGGGCACGTGACACCTGGCAACTCGCGGTTCAACCGCAAACAAGATGGCTTTTTTGCTCGCAAGGCAATTTTATCCCACTAAATGAGAAGAGGTTTAACCTTTACTCTTTGATTGCAATAATTGTATTCACGGTTGCAAGCAGAAAAAGTATCTGTGTTGTCCACACATACACCGTGTACAAAAAAGCATCAATACCCTTTTTTGGTTTAAGCAGAGATTGTGCCACATGAAGCCAAAAACAAAATCGCAGACATTTCCTTTCACACAATCGAAAGCCAATGCAGGACGTACTATCGTCCAAAGAACAGGATATATTCCAGAAGTGCTCCTGCTAAAAGGCGTGTACAACCTCGAGTCCCTATTAGTACGCGCGCTTTAGTGCTGCTAAACTGAAGGTGTTTTGAAGAAACGAGAATAACTTTAAGAGCCTATAGACTCGAGCGAAGTTAAACCTAAGCGTATGATCATGCTGTTGGCATCCTTATTATTGCAAAAAAACATGATAAATAGAAGGTGATACAGTATCTCCTTCTGTTCGGACACATTGCGTCTGCTACCAGAGGTGCTTAGATCAACAGGGACTGCTTCTGGTGCAGGCAGCTTCATAGTTGATATTACTTGCTGTTTTATCCTAACTTTACGTGGGACAAACTAGTGTCATAGCAATCTTCAGAAGCCTGGGGACGAATTTTCGCCGCAGATCATATGACCATCCCATCCACAGCTAAGAATAACTAGCATACCTCCCTCTGTTCTGGAATTATCATGTGTCATAGCAATCTTCAAAAGCCTGGCGACGAATTTTCACCGCAGATCATATGACCATCCCATCCACAGCTAAGAATAACTAGCATACCTCCCTCTGTTCTGGAATTATCATGCCCACTGAACCTTTAAAACCAGATTGGAAGCAACAAAACCTAGGTTTCTGCAACGCATTGCGCATGACGCAGTGAAGTCGACGAAAGTGGCTCCTGAAACCAAAGGACGCATGCGCAATCTCCGAGTTAGAATGAATGAATAAATTTATTTCGGAAGGAGGACCCGAAGCCGAGGCAATTTTAGATTATGAAATCTTATTGGGCCCAAAGGCCTTAGGCACAAAATATATAGAAACGTTTGAAGGCGGGCCACGAGCCTGTGCGGGTTCTCGTTTACAGCGTCTTCTATACCCTCCGGCAAATTTAATCAGCCTGCCGGCATATCGAAGTCGCTATATCGACATTGCCGCCCGTCATACAAATTTCGTGTTCATGCTTAATCCGTGTGTGGAATACGGCCACTAAGAGTAGGATATAGGCGGCCGACTGTTTGCCAGCGGCTGCGCGGTCACTGCACTTCCGGGGCGCCTAACAAATTTAACAATGACTGCGTCTGGGGAGAGGAGCGCAAGAATTTCTGAGGAGTTCACGGGCGATGCTACACGGTTTGAGCGTTGGGGATACAGACGATATGCATACTAAACATGGCTACCTGCCGAGACTGCCCACGTTTTGTCATGCTGATGCAATTCTATTGCCTTGGTAATTCTGTAATGCCTCAATTATGAAGGAATGAAAGCAAAAGTTATGTACCTCGGCACTATGCTACCTAATGTGCTCGCATTATAAGTCAATATCAAATCTGTGTTTGCGCGGCTGAATGTTGTGAATTCAGCATGTCGCAGATAAGCAAAAATTTCTATTTAGTAGATTTTGAGTGGTCGGCTGGAGCCTGGCATATACGGGCGTAGTCAAAAAGTGTGTTTCAATCCCACCTCAACTGCAGTGACCAATTTTTCTTAGGGCAGAGCCTGCGAGATACTTAGACCGAAGGTGGACTGCGCCTCAAACAAAAAGCGTTGGTTGGACCCGTATTCGAATTAACACTCACTTAAGCAGACTTAAGACACAACATGTACAAATAGAGAGTTATGTTCATTCTCGGAAGGAAACAGCAGTTAGAAATTGGTAACGAGGTGCTGAGAATGGCAAGGGAATACGTCTACTTAGGGCAGGTAGTGACCGCCGATCCGGATCACAAGAGTGAGGTAACTAAAAGAGTAAGAATGGGGTGGAGCGCGTGTAGCAGGTTCTGTCAGATCATGAATGATAGTTAAACAATACTCCTCAAGAGAAAGGTATACATCAGCTGTATCTTACCGGTACTTACCTACGGGGCAGAAACGTGGAGGTTAGCAAAAAGGGTTCAAATTAAGGACTGCGTAGCGAGCTACGGAAATAAAAATTATCGGTGTAACGTTAAGATACAGAAAGAGGGGAGAGTAGGTGAGGGAACAAACGCGTGTTTATGGTATCCTAGTTGAAATCAACGATATATGGCTTGGGCATGGCATGTTGTGAGAAGGCAAGACAACCGATGGTCCTTAAGGGTAACAGATTGAATGGCAAGATAAGTCAAGCGTAGCAGGGGGCAGCAGTAAGTTAGGTGGGCGGATGATATTAATAAGCTTGCGGAGATAAGGTGGCACGGTCTGCCACAAGACAAGGTTAATCGGAGAGATATGAGAGAGGCTTTTGTCCTGCAGTGGGCGTAGCCAGGCTGATAAAGATGATGATGACAATATTAAGGAATTTAACGGCTGTTTACAAGAGGGAATGAAGTGACTGGTAAGTCGACGAATTCTATTGGAGGAAGAAAACGATTCTGTCAGGTTTCTTACTTCATAGAGTCATGGTTTCCGCCAAAGAAAATGTTTTTGTGGCCTTGGGTATTTCAGTTACTAAGCGTCCTGAAAGCGTTTTCTTCCATTCAACAGTCCAACAGAAGATTCCTCATTTTATAGTTTATTTGCATTAACTTTTAACACCGGCAATCAATATTATCTGTTTTTGTCCAAATACCGGTACTATTTTTCTTAACTTAAATACTCAATAATAACATCCTGATCCTCTCATGAGCTCAGTGGTGTAATACATTATCACGCGTTTGATCGAACGAATCACGGCGTATAGTTAAATCGGAATATAATATGCAGTTACCGCGTTTCTAAAAATTCCACCGGGACAACGCATATCAACAAAACGCATACACGAACAAACAGCTTACATGCGAAATTGACCTGGAAGGTTTTTGTGGTCCACATTGGTCTCATGAAGTACGGGCTGGCTCATAAAGATCAATGTTTGATTTTAAATACAATAACTTCCTCTCATAGGTCAAGTAATGATTCATGCATATTTTCCAATACAGATATCAAAGGCCAGTTGTTTTTTTCACTGTTTTTGGTCGTCACCTTCAAAACTGTTTGCATTTATTTGTTCTTCTTTCTGTTGTAAGTTTTGTACTCATCGAGAAAGTTGTGTGGCTTTATCAGAAGCGCACTGAGAATGAGTTCCGATCCGCATACCAAAACACGTCGAGCGAGTCATGGTTCAGCACTGAAAGAGCGCTGCATGTCGGCGCAACTATACTTCCTGGTATCCTGTCAAGAAATCACCGTGGCATTCACTTGCGGCCGGCGAGAGGGATGAATGCCTTATCGTTCGCTTGCAGCCGCGAAAAGGACCAACTCGTCTCTTTGGTGTTGGTGACGCATAGGCTTTTGAGCGGTAAAGTTGTTTTGCCTGAGGCGACGTCAAAAATTTTTTTTATTCACACTGCTGACTCAAAGCTACGACACTCCCCCTTCCTTCTACTGCGATCGCATAAACATTCCCATAGTCACGAAAAAAACAACCGCACTTATTTGAGTTAATTAAACAGTGTCTTTATAGCCCTCAATGCGTCGCTCGTTCTTAGGGCGCTCGCTGTGGCACGGATAAAGTGTGGATGGCACTGTCAGCCGGGGGATCACCAGTGTATAACACTCTACAAAGTATTTAGGTGCTCTAAAAGCAGTCGCTTTGAGGAGGATGGGGAGCAGGGCGATGGTTTATCGTACAGAAAGACCGGCGTTTAGAAGTCGTTGGGTTGGTACTCCGCATGGCTGCCAGCCACAGTGATGTGCTCAGTGGTTACCAACGCTTAGCACGTAAGAATATACCCAGGTCACGAATCATTCTGCATGCGGTGTTTCTATCCTTGTGTGGTTCTCAGCCTTTGGCGTGAATCCCTGTGTTGTGGACTCCAGCTAGGCCACTGTCGATTATGCTCGACAATATCAGGCCGCAATAACCGCTTCTGTCTTTTGAAAAACGAGTACATAAGTCCGGAGGTGTCGAAAAATATTACTGCTCTATCGCTTGAATACTGCGGCTTTCCGCGTGAGGCAACTAATGGTTTCAATAAATTGCAAAAAACAATCCAAAGTGCACACGGCAGCAAAAAAAAAAATAATAGAGGTCTGAGACGAGACTGTGGTTCCGCTTAGTAGAAATAGGGCACTCGGACTCAGACTTCGCCGTTTTGCGTCACCATGCCTCGCGTTTTTTATATATATGAGGCGATCTGCCTCGTTTTTATCGGAGAATTCGGCTGTAAAGAGATGAGAGACGATAATGTTTCACAAAACGGGTTGAAAACTGACTCCCCGTTCTCGATGCTACGGCAGTCTGTGCAAAAGACTTTGCAACGGCCGTGCAGATTTGTGCTCGTGCGTACCTCATAATGTGTCACGCGGCTTGACGGTCATGCGCTTTAAGAATAATAATAATTGGTTTTAGTGGGAAGGAAATGGCGAAGTATCTGTCTCATATATCGGCGGACACCTGAACCGCGCTGTAAGGGAAGGGATAAAGGAGGGACTGAAAGAAGAAAGGAAGAAATAGGTGCCGTAGAGGAGGGCTCCGGAATAATTTGGGCCACCTGGGGATCTTTAACGTGCACTGACATCGCACAGCACACGGGCGCCTTAGCGTTTTTCCTCTATAAAAACGCAGCCGCCGCGGTCGGGTTCCAACCCGGGTACTCCGGATCAGTAGTCGAGGGCCCTTTCCACTGAGCTACCGCGGCAAGTGCGTATGATTCTTCGATGTTAAAAATGTCATCTTTGTAAATTCGATTTGAGCCATTACGGCTGCTGCCATAGCTGCTGTGAACAGAGGGTTTTTTCATTTGAAAACATCAGTAATTAATTTCAAGTGCGGCCAACTGGAGCCCTAAAATTTGTGTTCTTGCTCGAAACGCTACCCGCCGCGGTGGCTCAGTGGTTAAGGCGATCGACTACTGATCCGGAGCACCCGGGTTCGAACCCGACCGCGGCGGCTGCGTTTTTATGGAGGCAAAACGCTAAGGCGCCCGTGTGCTGTGCAATGTCAGTGCACGTTAAAGATCCCCATTTGGTCGAAATTACTCGGGGCCCCACCGCTACGGCACCTCTTCTTCCTTTCTTCGTTCACTCCCTCCTTTATCCCTTCCCTTACTGCGCGGTTCAGGTGTCCAACGATATATGAGTCAGATACTGCGCCATTTCCTTTCCCCCCAAACCAATTATTATTATTATTATTATTATTATTATTATTATTATTAGGAACGCTAGATTCGAAAGATTATGAAATATTGCATGTATTGCAGAGATAAACAGCTTTTTTCCCGGAGGAAGTACTGGAAGAACGACCATTCATCCTCGTTGCATAGCCCCGAGTGGTTCTTTATAGAGGTTAGGTCTATGTATTCGAAGTGAATTGATGACTGAAGGTTTTTTCACGATCTCATATAAAGTAGACCACGCGGTTATCGATCCCATACTCAATCTTGTGCGGTTCCCTTTGAATTCAAGGAAGCACTCAGAAGCGCATTCAAGCAAAAAAAAAACAGATAAAATGAGGGGGCGAAAGACAAGAAAGCAGCGACCTCAGAGATTGCAAAAAGGATTTTGGGATGCGACTCTCTACTACAACTTTTCGCGGCAAAACTTACAGGCATCAAACACAGCACACTGCTTATCGCTAGAGGGGAATGTCAGGCTTCTGAGTTATTGAATTCAAAAAGAAAGTAAAAATAAGTAACCAAAAACACCTAGGAGATGAAAGCCTGCACTCGCAGTCGCGACCACCGATCTTCCTCTACATTGGTACACAGGCGGGACGAAAACTTTGCTCTCTGGCACTTCCCAAGAAAGGTCAGACGCGAATCGAAACGGACAAGGGCTCGTGCGAAGGAAGATTTCGGCGACGCAAGGCAGGCGGCGGACAAGTTCTGGAGAGAATAGGATGAAAGGGAAGAGTGCCGGGAAGACTGCCAAAAAGTAAACACGACACTAGCGCTGGAGATGGTGGAACAGGCGCAGACGCCCACATATACATATGCGCATCCCTAATACATATCTCTGAGAGAGCAAGCCGCACAACGCCAAGCTGCGACGGGGGGCAGAGCAAGAAAATATCTGAATCTCCGAGACAGCAGCACCACGCGTCTTAGATGAAGGAACGTCTGGGGCCCGCATAAATCTCATGCCGAACCTTACTCTTGGAATGAGGAGATTTTCATGCTGGAAGGCATGTCTGAGTTCGCGTTTTATTCGATTTTCATTCTGTCTCGACGTTTATTTTACGACGCTTGTTTAAATTTTGCCGCTCATTGGAAAAGTGAACCGAAATCTAAATCGAGAACACTGCAAATACTTTTTTTTCATCTTCATTCCTGGGCTAAATTCAATAAGAAGACTTCTTTGATAAAACGCACAACAATAAACTAAAAATATATCGCCATATACTTTGAGCAAGATATACAAGCACAATCCGTTATGCCGGGAAAACAGAAAAGACTGGATATGAGTTGTAGTCTTACATGGTGGCGTTTCATTCGCGAAGAGCGGCAGGAGAATGGTGAATACATGGCTCCTGGGTCTAACTTGTTTTAGTCTCTTTTACAGAACAACGGAGCAATAAAGTCGAACCTCGCAGTAACGAAACGGCCTATAATGAAATAATGGATATAACGAAGTAATGACGATTCCCTTTGGAAGCTCGGTCAGCACAGGCTTTATCGCAGCTACGGCTCTAACGAAGTGATCACCGGACCCCTTCAAATCCGTTATAAGAAGCTTCAACTGTACTATACGGCACAAAGCAAAATCTCCAAAAAAGAGAAAAAGGTCAAGTACTGGTATAATCGATAACGGCGGTAAGCAACAAAATCTTTGACCCTGAGTGAAATACCTTTCGGTTATGTAACCCAAAACATTCTGTGCAGTATTGGAAGAAACTAAAGTACTTTCTGAGATGGGTGCAGTGACAAAAAGAGTTATGAAAGATAGGCATAGACAACACTACCACCACACAGCTAAACGAATCTTCATAAGGAGCACTTCATGCATAAAAATTGAGCTCCAAATGCGGAAGATTCGAACACGAACAAAAAAAAAACGAATTGAAAGGAAAATAAACTACGAGTGCAAGCTGACCCCGAGAGAAATGGAGAGCGTTTAGCCCACTCTCAAGTAAGTTATTGCTCGAAATTGATATCGGCACTGCAGAGAAATATTACGCCTGCCTGAAGACTTCACAATATAGAAAATCTTGATACTTTCGTGCTATAGTGTATTGTGGTATTCGTACAGCATAAGGGCTGGATCTCATAAAGGTTGACGGTGACGTGCTCTGCAGTGGGCCCAAACGTGGCAGCAGATATCTGAGTGTGAAATGTTCGTTTGGTGTCTCCAGCAAACAACCAGGCAGCGTTCTGTGAGGCCAACCATATAACTTATGGCTCTTCAATTGCTTTTACTCTTCCGCTGTTCTTCTTTTCTGACGCTGCTTTTCCTGCTGAATTCAAACCATGTCGGCTCATATTTGTAAAACAATCTGTGCACTATGATTTTTCAGAACCTCTTTCTAGAATGGGAGGAATCTTTTGTGGAGCAGGCACACTGCCTTTCCCCCATGCTGAAGGTTTACAAAGGCTTTGGTCCGCGCCTAGCAGAAATCACTGTCATGCCACCAACGTTATGACGCAGTCTGTTTCTAAACGTGTCCTACAAGGCGATGCGCGGTCGCTCCCGAAGTTCTGCGATCACTACGACCGCTGTCACAGAGCGCCAGGTGTATTCGAAATCAACACAGGTTAGCACACACATCTTCTCATTGCCAACCGCCCGGCAATGTATAACGACCTGGTGTTTCCCACCACACAAGAGAGCATGGCTGTCGCACGTCTCCTAATTAAGCACGCTTACTTGATTTTGGAAGGCCCAAGCAATGCGATTTATTAGGGTCGAAGGCAGCCAAATCAGCATCTGCCTAAGCCGCAGTGCGTACAGTTGCACAAAGGCCCGAGCTTATGCCGTGAGCCAAATGCCGCTGATCGGCATACAATGAATAAACTTTTTTTATTCAGTTCGATTACAACTGGCGAAACGATTTAACTTGAAATAATTTACACTCTCTAAAGAGTCCCACTTGTTGCTGTAAGTTTCAGGTGGAAATCACGCCTGTATAATGATCCAGTGACAAACATCAAGAGTGGTGTGTTGTGTTGGGTTTTATGGCACATAGAAAATTAAGGCCATTATGCACCAACGTCATTATTGAGAATCTAGGGCAGTCTTACTTTAAATGCGAGTAAATGAGCACAACAACGGGAGCCACAGCCGTTACCCTATTGGCCTCATTAGCTGCACAGCTCACCTAGCCTTTCCAATTTGCGGTGCTAAGTGAACCGTCCGCAATGAAATTGCGTTGAATCCACTACGCCAGACAAGCGAACGGCTAAAGTACTAGCTCGAGCTACTGCCAGTAGAGGCCGCCACAAAGAAGTACAGAGGCAAGTGGGGCCACACTCCTCTGCTCCTGGTTTCCCCTTCGTGCTATGCAAAGTACGCCGCAAATCCCGGTAAAGTGCCCTGAAAACCACGTAGCTCTAGAGCCGACCGGAGGAAGCTCGTGAAATGAGTTGTCTAGCTAGAAGCGCAATATTTGATGAATTTTGCTTTCTTTCATTGGCTTGACCGACAAATTAAATGTTTTTTGATTATCACAGCGAAAGCTTTACTATGCTATGTCGGCGGTTTTGTGTCTTTAAAACGTGTACGCAGCCAATGTGGGTAACTAGAAAGAGAGATCGTCTAAAAAGTGGTTACAATCGAAGGAGGATGATGAGAGGATGCGGCGAAAAAAATTTGGTGACGACCGGATGAATAAATAATAATTAGACCCCAAAATGTGCAAAAAGACGCCTTGGCCAGGCCAAGGGTGGAGACAAGTTTGTAATACCGGAAGTGTAGTACCACGTGACCGGAAGTGTGGGTAGAGCCAACGCGCGACGCCAAATTTGAAAGTTTGGAACGAAACGTGGTGGGAATTAGACGGATTGCACAAATTTTCATTATCGCTTCCTTTACGGCGCGGTTCAGGTGTCCAACGATATATGAGACAGGTACTGCGCATTTCCATTCCCCAAAAACCAATTATTATTATTATTACAAATTCTCATGCAAACAGGGGCAATAGAACCAAAGAGCAGCAAATAGAGGTGACAAGTGCCGAGGAGGCGTCAATGCTTTCGCATTACTACAATGCGGGTTACCGCAGTGGTCTTGAATTTTTTAAAATTTAACGTCTCAAAGCGACTCGGGCTATGAAGGACGCCGAAGTGGAGGGCTCCGGATAATTTCGACCACGTGGGGTTCTTTAACGTGCACTGGCATCGCATGGTACACGGGTTTCTAGCATTTCGCCTCCATCGAAATGCGACCGCCGCACCGGGTATGGAATGAGAGGCTAGGCTTTGAACGATTGAGTAAGGAGGCTTTTTTTAAGGCGTGTCTATTTGTTGGCGATAATTTCCATTAGGTAACTCCATTCAAATTAATACAATGGAAAAATATATTTTTTCAGACATTCCACAAGATGGGTCTCAGTACTACGCAAACCGAAAGGAGCGGAGCAAAAGTGTCGAATTTTCCGCTGCAGCCTTTTGAGGCAAAACGGCTCGTTTCTGGAAGCAACCAGAAGCAGACTGCTATCACCAGGATCCAGACAACAATAAATGCAGCAC
Source organism: Amblyomma americanum (assembly GCA_030143305.2). Lineage (NCBI taxonomy): Eukaryota > Metazoa > Arthropoda > Arachnida > Ixodida > Ixodidae > Amblyomma > Amblyomma americanum. The sequence continues at coordinate 146,183 of JARKHS020004866.1, forward strand.
TCAGAGAAGCATGGGCCAGCTACTTAAAGCTGGGCGATTCTTCTACTTTCCGGATGGGAAATGTGTGCGGGTCGCATAATCTGCCCTGATGCCATTTCCTTAATCACGCCCATATAGACGGCGCTTAGAAGGCTTCTTTCCGCTCAATCTGATTAAGGTAAAAGCCAAGCGCTCTGCCTCTACCAGCTTTCATGGTTGTAGCCCGGCTTGCACCTTAGATTAATCAGCCAAAAAAGATTTAGGCTCGCAAAAACTGCAGTTCGCGCCACGAATTGTAGGCTAGAGGCTCTGCCTGGCATGACACGAGGGAACGCGCCCTAATGGTGTGGCATTCATTCTCTAAGTCTATTAAGGTCTGACGTGCCACGCACCTTAAATGGTAACATTCTTACATGTGAGTGCGCTCGAGCTGTCGGCTGGGACTTTGGCGGAAATGAAGGAAAGAAATCCAACGGGCACTCCACTGCATCAACGACGAAGGAAACCTTCACATGGATCAATCAGACACTCGTTGTCCGCAGAGCGAGCCCGCGTCAAGTATGCAAATTTGGTCCATGTTTTATGGGCGTTTAACGTCCCAAGGCGACTGAGGCTATGAGGGACGCCGTAGTGAAGGGCTCCGGAAATTTCGACCACCTTGGGTTCTTTAACGTACCCTGAAATAGCACAGTACACGGACCTCTAGCATTTCCCCTCCACCGACATGCGGCCGCCGCGGCCGGTATCGAATTTTCTTTGCAATAACCTCCTCCTCATATATTTTGAGGGATTTCCCCTCATCAATAAATAGAATCCGTATATTAATCGAGAGAAAATATCTCTCTGCCTTCGTACCTGTGTGGCTGACTTTTGGGAGAATTTTCGCAGATAAACGGATATTTGATAAACTAAATGAAGAATCACACCAAGAATAAAAGCAATGGTATGAAGATTCCAGAAATAAAACATCCATTAAATAGCGCTATCATGTTCACGTTCACCTTCCATGGGCCGCAAGTTGCAGCAACAGCTCTATCCCGTGTCTAGCACGCTCCCTCGCCACCCACTAGAGCGCCGCCCGTTTACAGTGCATAGAGTACGTTAAGGCAAATGACGCGCTCTAAAGAGAGCACGCACTTGGCCGGGATGTTTATTGTCGCCTAAGATTGCCTAGGTAATGTTCTCACCGAAGAGAAAACGAACGCCGGAGCTTTTGGCTCCAAAATCTTATTACGACATATTACGCCGTTTATCTCGGAGAAAGCCTTACATTAACCTGCTTCTCCGGCCGCTTTTAGACGTCTTCTCTGGTACAGGTAGAAATCTGTGCTACATGCGCAACTCTCACGGCTTATAAAAGAAATTCATGTTCGACGCTCCCAGCAAGGCTAGAAGTTCGTTAGACTCAAGCATGTCGTAAGGGAAGAGGGGGAGGGGGAGTTATTGTGTCATCTGCGCTGCCATTGCATGCTAAATGAGGTTTTGTGGTGCAAATCAATCCAGAACCATATGCTACATCGTCCCTCAATCCATGTGTCGCTTCAGGGACAGCGAACCCCAAAATTTTATTTTGAAATAAGCTGTTCAGTCAATTACATGCACTCGCGTGCACGCGTCTACACAAATGAGTGTGCACGTGCAAAAGAGGAAACAGTAGCTCTTTTAGCCCCGCCGCGGTGGCTCAGTGGTTAGGGCGCTCGACTACTGATCCGGAGTTCCCGGGTTCGAACCCGACCGCGGCGGCTGCGTTTTTATGGAGGAAAAACGCTAAGGCGCCCGTGTGCTGTGCGATGTCAGTGCACGTTAAAGATCCCCAGGTGGTCGAAATTATTCCGGAGCCCTCCACTACGGACCTATTCGTTCCTATCTTCTTTCACTCCCTTCTTTATCCCTGCCCTTACGGCGCGGTTCAGGTGTCCAAAGATATATGAGACAGATACTGCGCCATTTCCTTTCCTCAAAAACCAATTATTATTATTACTACTCTTTTAGTTGTTTTTTCAGGAATTGAAATGTCGCAGTAACTGTCGCACTTCTCGGTGCATGCCTCAACTATGCGTTATTGAAGGGAGGAAGGCGTGATTGAAATAAGAAAGCAAAAAAGAGGTGCCGTAGTGCAGGCCACCGGAATAATTTCGACCACCTGTTCATTTTAACGCTCACTGACATCGCACAGGACACGGGCGCCTTAAGCGTTTTGCAGACATCGAAACGCGACTGCGGTGGTCGGGTTCGAACCCGGGTACTGCGACTCAGTAGTCGAGCGCCCTGAGAAAGCGAGCACGCATGCGCATCGTTTACGCAAGGAAAAAGGCAACAAAGCTCTGAGTACCATGCGTGCCTGAAAATCTGAATACGGGCAAAAACGCGCACGCTTCCAAAGGTAAAGTTGCCTAACAGCAAAGTTTTCCTGCCTACGCCATGGTAAAGTCGAAATTATGCAGCCGCGTCAGGTACTACGGAAAGCTGGAAGAGCATGTGGTAGCAACAACAAAAAGAAAACAGTTTGGTTTACTTAGGACATTGCTTAACCAACCTCTCTTAAACTTCAGAGATTTTTATAGCGAGAAAATCAAGCGTAGAAAACAGACTGGCTGTACCCGCGTCCTTCTCAGCCCTAATTTCTGCTCGGAGCGGTACGTGCTCATGCCAGTAACTAAATTTTCCGCTGTGTCTTGTCTTTTTGAATTTTATTTTAATGCCAGTATTCAGTCTAAGGTTAGAACTGTGCGCAAACTTACCTTGAACACCCATGTACTCTGCCACGAGAGGACAAAATTTAATTTCTTCCCTGACGAGCTGGAAGCAGATGGCGCTAGACGTGTTTCATTGCTTGCTTTCAGCACTTTTCTGCTGCCTTCATTTTTCTTCTTCATATACTTCCAGTGCCTGGTTGCAACACTGCGCTTCGCGTGGAGTATGACGGAGAGTCGGGCGCCAAAGTATACTGTGCTGGCGTCTACGCACTCCTGCCTGCTCTCACAGGAGGGGCAAAAAACAAAGTAGATATTCTGATGTAGGCCACCAGTCAAGCGCTTCAGATATTAGAAAGTAGGCCTACTTCATTCTAAGGGAATGTTTTCGACTTTATATTTTGCGGCCTGCTTCCTTCTCTTCTTTCTCTGTTTCTGTTTCTCTCTTTCGGGACTTCTTCCTCTGTTCATTTCAAACCGCAGATTTAGAATTATATGTGCGATCAATATTTCAACAGGCGAATTTCTGTGTATTTGTCATTTCTGCTGATGTGATGTGGCATCTCTGCGCAGTCAAAGCTCACCCTGCGGTATTCTTAAACCACAAATGGTCATTTATTGATAGTAAAACACTAAAACTTGTGTCTGCAGATGCAAATGCAATTGATGATTAAAAAAAATAACTGAAGTTAAATGATGGAGCTGCTAGATAAACCCGAAATTGCAAGCTGCTTTTCAAAAGTTAGATTGCCATGTTATCGCTGGGTTGTTGCGCTAGGTTGAACGACGGGGCGGTCATCACAGAGCATGCATGTTGACTAGAGCGATGAAACTGCAGCCAAAACGCCGAGGCAACAAAAAGCACGAGACTCTTTTGTGACGCTTGTGCATGGTTTTTAGTGTACATACATACATAGAGTGGAGGAGTTCAGCTAATCAACTGCCCTAATCGGCTGATGGCAGCCAACAATGCTGAGCTCGCAGATCACGTTTGGTGGCGATGGTGAAAAGCCGCCACCAAGTCTGCACAGGAATGTATGGTAGAAGAGCAGTACCTCACAAAACACAACTGCGCTACTTAATGCAACGGCATACAATCGCAACACTGCCCTGGCTTCCGAACTTTGTGTATTTTCTCCTTTTACTGAGGGGAACTCCTCTTCGGTAGCCAAGCAGCTGCGGTATGCTTGTCAAGCATACTTACTATATTTTGATTAGAACATAATTTTGAAAATCGAGTTTGGCGTACATTTATCGTTCTTTTTCGGTTAAAGCCTTAATGTACAGAAATCATAGGCGTCAAGTAAGCTACAATTGTGCTTCACCATATAGCCATATGGCGATAAGTAGAAGGACAAGGGAGTTCATAGCGACATGCATAGCGGAGATGCAAACGATGTGGATGGTATTGCATTAGAAAAGGCGCTGCCAGAGCTTTGCGAGAATCGGGAACCGAATGATGCCTTTTTCCAGTGTGAAATAACAAGGAGAGGACAAACAGGCACACGACCGAATAGAAGAATAAACATGTTTTACTAAAATACGACAGCGCATCAGAAACATAGGACGGGTATTGCCGTGGTTACAGAGTCATACTAAAACAGAAGAGCAGCCACGTGCAGAATAAGATCTGCGATAAAGGTCAGGCGTACGATTCTGAAAGCGAGAAATTTTGTCAAAATTACAAAAATATGCTAGAGCATGCACTGTCTCAGTGCGGTTTGCTGGTTAAAGCGCTCACCCTCCTGCCTGAATCTGATGCAAGAGCTTCGAGAAGGAGGTCCTTACGGGCGTCCTCTTTTCTTACAACAGGGACCGGCAAATTCTTTTATTTTACACAGGGCGAAACGCCTGCAAAGAAATTATTAACTTCGTGCTCTAAAGCACTTCAGCAGGTGGGAGCTAAACCGCATAACTACTTCAACAACCAACTTCTTCAACAAGTGAGGTCTGTTATTCTGAATCGTCAAGTCGCCTTTCCTCCTTGAGAGTTAGTTGCATAATGTTCTCTCCGGCTGAAACTTATCTTTTTTTTTAGATGCTTCGAACCACGTCCGGTGTTACCTAATCAGATCCTCTCTACCTGCTGGCCCGGCACTGAGCACAACGTGCTCATTAGAGAAGGCGTTTATTGTTTCCTTCATACACGCACTAAGTTTGGCACCCCTCCTTGCCTAATTCTCTCAGTTGAAGCACAATTTTTCAGTGTGTTAACAATCACGTATGAAAAACATTTTCCGTTCTATTCGGAGCGGTTCGATGCCTGCCCTGTTTCGAGTCCTTAAAATGCAACGAATACGTAACTCAATGTCAGGATTTAAACAAGTAATTAATTTTTGATTGGAGCAACAAAAACAAAGTGCCTGTATTTATCCTTTCTGATGCCCTGCGTTGAAAAATTCGTGAAAAATTTCTGCAGGTATGTTTCAGTACACATGGCGTTAAGAAGTGTTCACTATGTTGCAAAGCATTGCTTTGATTTCTTTTGAGATTGGGAGAGTCATTAGCGGCAACATGAAGCTGCAACATGAAGTATTTGCTTTAACTTTTCATCTGCTGCAACACGCCTGTTCGTGCCCTGCCACAGGCACAAAATCGCAGAAGTAATTGAAAGAAACTAAGCTCTGGGTGAAGAAAAGATAGACCGAAGTTAGATTGCCCTCAAAAAAGAAAATAAAATAACAAAATAAAACAAGTTACGAAAATGCACGAATGTAAAGATATAACTAAACAAAGAAAACAATGCAAAAGTCAGTAATGAGAAATAAAGAAAAACGAAACAAAAAGAAACGAATAAGGAGGGCGAGAAGTGAAAAACGGAAGGAAGAGTTGTAGAGTTACGTGACAGTAGAATTCCTTAGGTACGAGACCTCACTGAACCCTGGCCAGTTAGCCTTCGTGGATGCCCTTCTAGTAAATCCAACAAAAACAAATGCCTGGGAGCAAGCTGTGCCACTAACGATTAATATGGTTAATAGTAATTAGGCTGTGCACGCCAGATAAACGCTCTGGTTTCTTAGCGACATTGCACTGAAAGGATGGTTTCTAGTTTCGCTTGTGCGACGCTCTTTATGTACACAGACCCCGAGGTTTGCTATACGTTTGCGTGCCGTAACGGTTTGCCTCGAGAGGTCATTAGAACTTTTTATAAAGAACCTCCCGGCCGATGCACAATCGATAGTGGACTGGGAGAGGCATAGGTTTGTTAAAGCCACGGAAAGTTTACATGATGTTACCACAAGCATCTATAGGAAACAAACTGTTGTCATTCTGTGAGAGTTATGAAAAAGTCAATACGGTGCTACAAACTGAGCGACTGACAGCTCCGCTGCGGTATTCATGCTGTAGAAGACCACAAAAACCTTCTGCCACGCCGTAGAGAAGGCATTTACGATCAGTAATTGTAATTTCAGAAAGCACGCTTTCTGCATCAGTGTTTGTAGAGAGCCGCTGTTTGCCAAGGAAGCCGAAAGAGACTGAATAAAAAGACAGGACGAAAACGAGGTCGCCCCTTAAGAGGTGGGTTAGACAACTATGGTTACGTAAGAGGAAGCTTTGTAAGGTTTGTCTGGCGTATCCAATGCACTTCCGTCCTTATACTGTCAAAATGCGGTTTTCTGTGAAAGAAACAGAACATGCAATACAGTATTCGCACTTACTAAGGGGAGCCCTGTCACATGGCGTTTCACGTTTCGAGTGCTGAAGTCGTGGCAACATGCATTATCCTGCTGACATCGGTCTTTGCAGTGGCCGCAAACGAGAGTGGAGCCGCGGTTGCCACTGTGGGTGCTAGGGAACTTCTGCTGCATGAAGAAGAGAGGAGGGGTTGCGATCTATCACGGCCGCACACCGTAGCGATTTACGGCGCGGCTGCATTCTCCGACAAATTTGACGAGATCGCGGTGCAATGCGCGTTCGTGGAATAGAGCTTTTTAGCTTTCACTGCACTTCTGCATTTTCTTTGGTATCAGGATGTTCTGGCACTTTTGTTTCCTCGTGAACGTTTGTCATGACTTATAATATCAGAGGTTCATGTAGGGATGCAAGCACAGAAAAATCGCGATACAAAAGGATGCGGAGGCGTCGATCTCTTGTCAGCTATGTTGAATACTTCAGATATTATTTGCGCTTTACACTTAGTTTTATCATCATCATCATCATCATCATCATCATCATATTTATATCCATCGGGAAATACAGCAATATACAAAGATATCGGTATTACAGGAGGAGGTCCCGAAGACTGTCCGGGCGCCCTCCTGTGCGAAAATTCTGTACCATAAAAGAAGAACAGAAAATGTTTAATTATCTGTAGCGTTGTGCATTATGAGCTCATTGTCTTAGTTTTGAAACAGGTGCAACGTATCTTTGGTTTTTTGGGATAATTTTTGCTTCAGCAGATATCTAGTAGACTTGAAAACCGTACCAGATAAACGAATACGTGTTAAAGGAAAATTACAAATTCATGGGAATGCATAACAGGCTCATTCTTCGCTTATGTTAAAAATAATAGTTATTGAAAAGTTCTGTTCTTGTTTGCGCACATCATAAGCGCAGGTTTAGTAGCGTGGTGCTATATATGATAATAAGCAACTTTTCTTTACAATTGAGAAAGGCATAATTTACATAATAGTAACAAATTTCACCATTTATTAAAAGAATGCAAATATAGCGAAACGCTTATGTTGAGGTATGAGCAACTATGATCATACTCTACTTCCTTCAAAGAAACTTGATGCGCTTAAAATGCCGATCCCGAAAATTTTTGAGACCTGGTGCCTTCGAAATGGGCACCTTGCCCAGGCTCGAAATAAATGAGGAGCAACACAGTAGTGTCTTTACGGATTGAGGTCGAGCTCTCGAAACATAAAAAAAAACTGGCAAAGTCGTAACAGCTGAACTTATCAAGAACATCCCTTCGCGATTGCATAGAGAGCATAAATGGAGAGCAGTTGCTGGCAGTGCTTTCAAATTTAATTGTTCGAGAATAAATAGATTTTTGCGACTATGGGCAGTGCAGATGACGTCTGTGTGTAGTGGAGAATGTGCAGTGAAAACGCTTCGTTGCGTTGTTGGGAATCGCCGCGCGTTTTGTCACCACGTGGCCGTCTGAAGAAAAGTACACGTCGAGTGACGCGTTGAACGAGCCGCATTAAGAGTTGGCCACTCTAAACAGGGCATAGTTTTCAAAGCGATTAAGGACTTTAACTATCTGGCCGAGTGAAGCGTCATAAAGGGAAACTGAAGTAAAACTTTTTCTTTAGCCTAACAACAAATGTGCGCATCTGGAGCGTAGTTACCGTGGCGTCACTTACGAACTCTGCCCACTGAATGCAGTGGACAAAGCAGATTCAATGTCGCTGCGACGGGCATAAAACAAAACGGGGTTATAAATTAATGTGCTGCCGCACGTAAGCAATCTAATTGCGGAGTGTACAATTGTAAGCAATCTTGTATGTTAGCTTCGAAGTATGAAGATGCGTTCATATGCCGATAAGTCCGCTTCCTCAACGTGTGCTGAACATGGTCTTTTTTCCCATAAAATATAGCGTTTCTTCTTAAGCAAATTACATGCTAAAAACTTCGTGCATTTAGCTGCCGACTAAATCTGAGGAAGGTGGCCCTAATTCCTCATCAGTCGGCCTACCTAATAATACCTTGTGCGCAAAAGTACGTTTCCACTAATTTCTTAAACCCAACGCTGGGGAGTACTTTACGTTTTTTTCGCTCGAAGATTATGTGACTAGGCAGGCACATACTTAAAGGACAGCTGTCTGCTTCCGTTTCTAATTTATTGGATATCATATGACAAACTTTTTAGTCACACAGTAGCGTGAGCGGTTATATTAAGAAGTTGGGGAGGGCTGTATTCCCGTCCAGTTTTGTTTTGATAGTGCTCTCACAGCCTGCCTGTTATTCAACATATCTACAATCAGATTGTGAACCTCTCAAATGGAACAAAAAATTAATGTTCCATCAGAGAAAGCTTGTTCGATTATCCTAAATATTCCCACTTGTTTCTTTATTTACAGATGTTTTTTCCCAAAACTGACTGATTTCATAAACAGCTGTTAAACCTTCACCCCTTCATACGCTACAGCGGTGAAATAGTGTGCTGCTCTCTGAAATTTTCATTAGTGGAGGAGGCAGATGGCGGCGAGGGTTCGAATGAACTCTACTCTCCGCGTTGTGCGTGCCAGTCCAGGGTCCATAATGGAATTTAAACATATTTATCTCATGGAAATGACACACGCTGTTCTTGAACGAATTGTATTTCCTCATGAGAGATGGAATTTGTGCCTCTCTACTCGTGCATTGTATTTTCATCCTCAAAGCAGTCACAAGTGCACAGCAATGAAAGGCATAAGGTGAGCATTGTGAACAGGCAAATTTTTGTCACATGTTTAGTTACATATTAGTAACGTGTGTTCTTTTAAGAAAGAAGTAAAACCTAATGCTTTAACAGTTATACCTGCAAATTTGCTTGTGGGTAACTTTGTAGCTGTGCTTTTATGTGATATGGCAGCTATGGCGTAGAGGCAGAGCATCTTCATCGCGTTCAAGAGGACCGAGGTTCAAATCCTGGAGCCGCGTAATTCTACACCGGGTTAAAAAAAGGACTCCACTTGTCAATGGAATTGCATAAGCAGGCCTTGGGTGCGGCCTGATCTCGGTAATCAGAACCGACAACGCACTCCCTTACCAGAACAGGATTTGTCCACACTGATGTAAGACTTGGCCACAACATTCTATGAACAAACCAATTAACCCTCGGCCCTCAGTCCCCAGCGGCTACGCGAAGGAACTGATAAAGGCGGCGGTGGCGCAGAGGAGGCTGCTAAGAACGTTTGGCTCCACACAGGCCGCAATTGGAAACTGAATCTTGGAACATTAAACGCTAGAACCTTATACAGTGAGTTTAGCCTTGCAGTGCTGTTCTAGGAACTAGCGACTACTAAATGGGATGTTATAGTGCTTAGTGAGGTTAGGAGGACAGATGATGTGTATACAGTAATAAGGGGAGGGCATGTACTGTGCTATCGTGAATTAGCGGGAAAACGAGAACTAGGCGTGAGATTGCTCATCAGTGAGAATATCGCCGACAACGTAGAGGAGTTCTATAGTATTAACGAGATGGTGCCAGCTATGGTAATTAAGCTCAATAGGAGGTACGTACAAGCTGAAGGTGGTGCAGGCCTACGTGCCTGCATCCAGCCATGATGTCCAGATCGTTGAAAGCTTCTATGAAGACGTGGAATCGGCAATGAACAAAAATAATTATAGTAGACTGTACTGATGGGTGACTTCAATGCAAACGTAGGCAAGAAGCAGGCCGGAGGCCAGTCGGTAGGCGACCAAAATATTATGCACGAGACATTTTCAGTCAATGCTGTGTGGTGTAAAATAAAAATGTAGAACGATGAAAGAGTTGAGGAAATGGTGTGTGTTCAGCTTTGTTGTGTAATGTATGGGTGTTCCTTTTTGTTTCATTTCCTGAGTTGAAAACTTGGAGTTATTTCTTTTGTGTTTGTTATTTTCTTTGAAGTTGCATTTTTAGTGATTGTATAAGGCTGCTAATCTCCTCCTCGAAAGATGTTTCGCGTGCTGCTTATCTCATAAGAAGCACTATGTCCTTAGAATGACCGGAAGACTTTTGTGTACAATTTAGTGGGAATAAACATCGATTTGATTAAGCGAAGAAGCGAAATATATAGCCACTGCAGCTGTTTCGGCTTAGCCACATGACATCTTACGATAGCTCGCACGTTTTCTTCTTGGGCTAAGCATGCTGTCCCACCTTTTCTTCACGTCCGAGAAATTAGCTAAGCGTAAAAATTGAAAAAGTTTACGAAATTAAAAATTAAAAAGAAAAAGCATGTTTTTGTTAGCGCTCTTTGCGTTCTGTCACCAAAATGTCGACTTTACCGTCAGTATGCTCCCGTGATTCGCGAGACTGTCACCCGCTTGCAGATCAGGTACATAATCTTTGTCGCAAAACATACCTCGCCGTAATCAGAGAGCAGCATCAAATATACCGAATTACTTTTCTAGGTTCACACATTTTTATCCTGAAGCCAGAGTGAGATCCGTCATTTATGTTTGTGCAGATGGGTTGTACAAGAAGGCGGAAATAACGTACGTGATAGAGCTCAAGCCGAAAGACGGTTAATTGAGAGAAATTAGGTAACCAAGATTTTAATTTATAATTTTGGGGCGCATGTGCCCTCAAAATTGGAAATTCGGTTTTTCTATATTGTCTTGTAAGACCATATGGAAAAGCTGAAGGCCGTCAACATCTAAGGCGAGCATTCGCTTTTCAAAATCGAGCGTCAAAAACACGGTTTTGTAAGCTAGCTGAATTGGCTTTCTCGCATTCACAGGTGCAGAATACCGCCGCTCACATTTAAAGCAGCAAATACTGACGCTGTTTGTGTTTTTCATGATGCAGAGGAGGTAAGCTATGTCGGCTACGATACAACATGCCGCTACGACATTTTGTAAGTACGTATTGTGAGAAAGCCAACGCAGTGGGCTTACACGAACGTATTCTTGGCGCCCGATGTTTCGAACCACAGTGCCGACTAAAGGACTTAAACACTGGGACTGTCTTCAATGTTTGCGGCCTTAAATTTCGAAAGATTTTGTTCCTAAAAAACAAAAATAAAAAACGATTGGATAATTTTAGTGCATAACTGTCTTTTTGTTGAGCGTTAGCGTGCATATGATGTCCGCCTTTCTGTTCAATGCAACTGCACAGGACGCATCTACGTCTCTCACTCTAAACATAAAGAAAAATCTCTTAACATAAAGAAAAAAACACTCAAAATTTAAGCGACATTTATGCTGGAGAATAATGTTAAGGAACAAGAAAAAACTTATAAATGTTTGTGCTTTAATGTCCTGTCGATTCTTGAAAATACGTTGGGCTACTTGCGCCGCCATTTAATGCGATCTTGCACTTAAGCTGAGTATCGCTGACCAGAAGTTAGAGTCTTTCCTTTTCTCTAGTTTGCATTCATGCTATCGATCAAGTCGGTTGAAACAATTATGAGGCTAGATAAAAACCAAAAAGAACAAAGAAAAACTAAAATGAATTCTAGAAATCTGCCTCGGGGAGGATAAAAACAAACTGGTAGTGGTGGCTGGAAGCTTATTCTAAAGTCTGGTGCATCTAATTAAGAACAGCTATACCTTTGTTGATTTTTGTCCCAATTCGAGGTGTGTTAAAAAATGTGGAGTCAACAAATGCACTTTCCAAAGCCCAACAGTAAGACCAAACCTAGTTCCTCTGCGACCTGCCTGTTTTTCTCTCAACACTTCCGCCTGCCTGCCACATAATTGCTTCGAATATCCAGCGACAGTCAGTAATTGGAGAACCAGAAATGCGCTTGTGTTCAGAGGCCTGGTTCTTTTTTTTTTATTTAAACCATTATATTCGTGCTAGTGGGGCTCTGTTTAGCATTTTAGAAATATCGGTTCCTCCAAATCATGATGGAGTCCTCTACTTGGATGTGTTTCCGGGCTAGTAATTTTCTTCATGTAGGCATTTGTTTGAGAACGACGCTTGCTTTTTTTTTTCATTGTCGTCATTCTGACGTTTGTGAGTGCCACTTGCTTCATTGTTGCTCCTTGTTCGTTCGGGGCTCGTTTCAATGTCCCTAGGAAGAGGAAGCAACTTCATCGCACTAAGTAGGCCAGACACAACTGAACAGATCTGCCCCGGCCGAGCCCGGTAGCGCATCAAAATAAGGGTCGCTCAATAAATAGCATTTGCTGCACCATTTGCACATGTGCTGGGAAAAAAGGTCAGTGAGTTGGTGTACCATATACCCGAGGCGCGCTGAGCCGAACGAGCTGCCATGTTTTCCGGCCGTTTTTATGTAATGCTGTGGACGATCTCCCACCAGGAAGGCGCTGTCTTCGTCTCTGTTGGTTATCTTCACTGGTGTTATGTGTCCGTGTCGGTCAGTGTTCAGACCTAGAAGAGGCAGCGTATCTGCCATATCAGGACAGTGATCGCACAGGAGGTGCGTACTTGGAAGGCATTGGCCATCGTAGTTTATCATATCGAGCCACCGGCACCAGTAGCGCCGCGACGATCAGTGTAGAAAAAAAGACTAGTGGGTTGACGTACTGCATGCCTCTATCGGTTACCACCATGCCCAAAGATCAAAAATGGCCAAACGGCGAGCTCTGCGCACCCGTGGAGGTTATGCTTGCCTCTGGCTCTGGCAATAATTCGGGAGCACCGAACGGCGGTTAGGCAGCGCTTGAATTTTCAGCAACCATTTACGCAACAGCACCCAGCCATAAGCTTTGATCGCATGCAGCCAACCGAATTTCGGCAACTTTTTTTTCTCAGTTAGCGGGTGCGACGCCTTGCTTCAGACCCGAAGTCCATCCAACTCGCCTTTGCCAACGGTCATTTCCTGCCTGGCTGCATGACGACATGCGTGGACGCCTTGCGAAACCAGGCCGCTGTTCAAACGGCGCTAGAACAGAAAACTCCCAGCGGCGGTGCAACTGTCACCCCCTTCCCTATTAGTTGCTCCACTGAGCGCTGACATTTGGCCTCGAGGAGAGTTGGCACCGTTATCGACTTTGCGTACCGCGAACTTTGGCGTTGTCCCATCGGATATAGCAGAGAACGACGGCTGACCACTGCGTGAAACTAAGCCTAACTAAAACTGAGCCTAAACAGGGCAGTTCGCAGTTGAAGCCTATTCGTTACCGGTATACTGTGGAGCAAGATATCAGTCACCTTTGTGTGAACACCTGACGGGATTTGCCTCATTTTAATATCTCATTTTTAAAATATTACTAACAGGTGGTTTACTAATAGGTACTAATACTTTACTAATAGGTGGTTTCTACTTCGCTTCTTTACATTTTAAGTTCAATGCAGGCGGCATCAGATCGTGATATATGTACTCGATTTATTTTTTTGTTCAGTTATCGTACCAAGGATCAGACGTGTTCAGAAAGATGAAGTGCTGTGCGCAATAAAGAGCGCGTCATAATCAATGCAAAGCTGCAGCCAAGGAAATTCTTGTGTGCATTGAACATTCTCACGATCATTTGACAAGTTTTGCGGGAGAGGTGAAAAAAAACGCATTAATTCTGAAATTATACAACTGTATCGATGCCCCCTTAGCATTACAGAAGGCCGCGTGTCATTAAGAGCATTAAACACAAACACGCAGAGAAGAAAGCATGACCATTTTTTTGGAAAACCACCCTTTCTGGAGGCCTAATAAGAACAACTTCCGTGACTCCCGTGCGGTATCAGTTGTGTGTTTTTCTGCTGTAGTTGTCTGGTCAACTAACTGAAACAAGGTAGAAATGAGAGAGAGAGAGAGACAGCAGCATTTTTATTAAAAATTGAACATTTGACGGTGAAACAAAACTTCTTGAAACGCATATTGTCGCGCGGGTGCTGCTGCCTAATATGGTTTCGCTGTCCACCTGAATGAGCCTCCCAAAATGGTCTCGGGTACCCCGCTTTCCAGGACCATCATCAGTATACAGCCACCTATTTACGTTGTGTACTGGCAAAGAGGACAATGTTGCGGCAGAACTACAAAAACAAAGAAACAAGATATGTTTCTTGGATAATGCTTGAAAACAGGATTTATTATTTCGACATGGAAGAAATATTGTATTAAACTTGCTCAGCTTCTTTTCTAATTTCAATTCTTGATTATTAGGGGAAAAAGAAGGGCATGCATAAAACAGTAAAACAAGTTCTACGGCTAATGTTATTGATATAGAGGGACAATGCAAATATGCTCACGCCTTGTTCGAAACAAGTACCGATCTGCGTTTGCGCCAACTGTAATGTCTCTATTGTTTAAAATTTTTTTCCTATATGAAACTTTAAAAGCCTCTTGAAGTCTATGTATGAAAGTAGACGTGAGCTCTGAAGCGTGTTAAAATAAGATTGCTCACCTAAACAAGAATATTCCTTCACATATTTAGTCTGAAAGCGTTTAGGCGTTAGGTCTACAGTTCATAGCCCATAATACCCGACAACTACAAATCTGGAGAAACGTACCCAGCAACGTTTAAACAGACATCGCTTTTACTGCGCACTGTGGTCGCACATTTTGATTCCAATCATGAATTCAGTCAAGTTTCATTCAGACGTAATAATTTAATAACTGCGGACGAAGTTTATACATCACCTTGCAGTTAAGACAAAATGAGACATGTACTCCATGCGCGTAAATGTGACTGCGCAGTGCGCCGAGTAAAGCCTGCCATAAAATGTGGCAATATATTCTTTATAAGAACACTGTGAGCTTCAACAAGAAAATGGTTACCAAAGGCATTCATGTTGGTGCCTTGCGAATTTCGTATATTTTTATTCTTCATTCCTTTGTCTTCTGTAGCAAACTTTTAAAAAGTTCTATCCTGCTAGAGACAGCGTTCAAATTGTCCTGTCAAAATTAGCGGCAGTGCTTATCATGGTAGCTCGACGCACATTTTTCCTTGAGTCATGAAATTTTAATAAAAGCGCATTTCACCACGTATTCAAGAACTTGATGTTTTTATCGCAGCTATTTCAAAAAGAATAATGGCACAAAATCCTCACCGTGAGTGCACAAACTGATGACACGCTTTCCGTCCAAAATTTTGTTTTCGGCTTCCACTACCTATATTCACATCAAGTATGCCCACCACCATAGCCCGCACGCATTGGTCTCTCCCAGCAGTAAACATGAATTCTAGGTTACGCTGTCATGTTCTCGGGACGGAGAGCAAACTAATCCGGGCACTCAGCGCCGGATAAAATTCCAAAGCGAGAACTCCCCAAACGGCAGACCGCAATTTTCGAAAGACAGCGCACCTCGTCGCATCGCGCACGTGTTTAAGCCTGTGTACCGAGGTGCGCCGAGGAGATGAGATTGAGTCTAATTTGAATTTATATTACAAATAGTTCCTGTGGCTTTTAAATCAAGTATATGTGATAAAACAATTATGTCGCTTGGCATGCTTTAGAGCAAATTTCACGGAGCATTTATACGCACTCCGAGACCCCTTGTTTGCTGTGTTGTTCACCAATGTTAGGGGAAAAAACTGGCGCATGCACTCTTTGTATATAGGCCCCTATAATAGAAGCACTTCCTAGTTTGTAGGTTGAGTGAACAGGGAACCTTGTTTGACGGTGGAGTGCATCTATAAAAGTTACTGCATTATCATTAGCTGGAGTAGGTGTTCTTACGGCTTGGTTAGGTGTGTGGGGGTGATAGTGCCTACGCAGCACTGGCAATGAGGGACGCCGTAGTGGGGAGTGCCAGAAAATTTTGATCACCTGGGGTTCATTAACGTGCCCTGACATCGGACAGTTCTTTGACCTCTAGCATTTCGCCTAGATAAAGAGGAAAAATATGGCGTCCTTGAGAGCTTTTATTTCCTTACTATTTGAACTACCCTCGTGCACTATCACATCCTTTATTCTTATATACGGCTGCCCTATGACGACCCTACAGTACGCTCTGCCGAGGCCGCAACAAAGAGGACGTGAGGCATAGTGGTGTGGTGCGTGTCTTTGAGGCTGAAAAAACGTCTACGCCTTCAAGAGCCCACAGGGCATACCATGCAGCACGAAAGAGAGAGGTGTGCTTGGCAAACGAAAGCCAAAGGCGACACTGTCATATGCTTAACGCATTTCTTCCACTTTATTTTGCTGCCTCCGCGCAAATATCGAAATAGAGCGTAGTGGTTAGTTGCACTGCAAAAGCTCTTGATTAGCAACTTTCAATTCAGCGCTGTCATTTTATAGTCACTAATTTCGTAGCAGAAAATTACTTACGTTTCTTCTTCTGCTCAATATGATCGTAATTTTCCAGGTCTTACGCGGACTAGTGCATTCTTTTTGTAAGTGAATAATTACACTTTGCTGCAAGGACGCTTTGTAGCCTATAAGCCTTACTACACTAGAGATGGCCACCCTCATGTGAGTGTTTTAGTATGCGAAGAACAAATGCCGTTGCCTCCGTCACTGTCATTTAATTGCTGCTCTTTGGCAGATGCTTTTTTTTTTTCTGCTTTTTCTGCTACGCGTGCTGGAGCCTTATAGGGCATGGGTAAGAAATGCTTATCTTAACGTCCTAGTCAATTTCAGACGAAACGTGTTGCTTCTCCTTTTTTGATACATATGCGTTACATGTCATTTCACCTTCCTCTCGAGCGACTCTTTTGGGCATGAAAAAGTCGCAAAGTTTACTTTAATGAGTCAAATTTTAAGCCAGACACCATCGAATAGGATACAGTGCACTGTCACCATTGCATTCAGAATGGCGGAAGGATCTATTAATGAGCGCATTTTATCTGTTTTCTGGTCTACGCAGTAGATTTTAGAAGCTGTTCAAAAGGCTAGACGCTTTTCACAGACGCCTGCGGGAGGAGAGTTGAAAGCAAATCAATTTTCTTTCCTAGCCGCAACTGCTGCTGGGATGTTAATGCAAATGAGCTGATTAAATCATCTCACCATTTCGATCTCAACAACATCCTTTCAACGGTATTTCATTTAGTTTCAGAGAGTATAAGAAAATTGAAGAATCACGCATGCGCGGTTAGGTTTGCTCACTGATATATGTTTATGATCATTTTTACTCGCTTTTTTCACAATTTTTATCACTTTTACGCCAGAATTATTAGAGTAAGTAGGTCTGTGCGCAACACTTGTTTGAAACTTCAATAAAACGGAGGGTTGAGCTAGTTGGTGCATACTGCTGGGAATAACAGCGCTGAGACAGGTACAAAGAAGGAATAAGACAACAGGACCGGCGCTGACTAACAAATGAAAGTTTATTATAAAAACATGGAAATTATACTCCTTTGACGACAAAGGGCGCGTGCGCGACACCAAAAGCCACACTGATACATCAATCACTCGAACTAAGATACATTAGTTCACAGTTATGTTACTAGGGGGGTGCTCACGCACGAGTCAGTGTTTTTATTTTTTTGTCCCTGTCTCAGCGCTGTTAATCCCAGCAGTTGTTTGAAACTGGCACACATTGAAAAAATTAGGAAATTTCTTTCAAATGTTTTATAGCTCAAAATTGACTTCAAATTCTTATAATTGCACACTCTTCACATTGTGTAAACGATCAAATGAATAGAATTGTGCGGTTCTAAAATATCTCACCTTTATTTCTTCATCAGCACATTACACGCATGAACAGTGTGTTCCGGGTTAAACATCACGTGAGCGCAGCGTCGTCACCCAAATTAAAGCTGGAGATTTAAAAGCAAGTAGTTTTTAATATCCTCTGTGTATTAAAGCAAAAATATCATAATCTCTTTCTTTCCGAATTTTTATTTCAAAGCACAAATAATACACAAAAAGAACAACTACGGTTGGCAGCTAGAAATTAAAAAATCAGTCAATGGACGCTTGACGCACAAAATAAAAACGCCATTTCTTGCTAATAAAACATCTCCTAGAAGAACACAGATTTTTTTCCTTCAGAACGTTTCTTTTTTTTTTGATAGCCACTCAAGGCGTCTGCCACTTTGCTCTCCTTGTTCTCCACTGTGGCCATTAAGCAGCCAGTAAAGCGCAGGCTCTCCCGAAAGGCAATTTTTACTTTTACACTAGAGTACCCTGCATCCCAGGAGTTTTCTTATCTAGTAGGTAGGAAAAGCTCGACATTCTCCTTGCGTGCATCACAGTAAAAGTGGGGCAGACTCTTCCTAATGTAGAAGCAAGGATCACAGCCTAACCAGTTTTATTGCTACGTTATATTTCATTCTTTAGTCTTATTCTTATATTTACTTAGCCTTAGGTGCTTGCTGGAAGTTGAAAAGCACGAAGTTTTATTTTTATCCTTAAGTTGTGTTCACCACCAACCGATGCACTTTACTTGCGGACGAGAGTGGGCCGGTATAGCTAAAAAAAAAAACGGGTTTTTTGCTTCAGCAAAAATTTTGTGCTGAGTAACATGCAAGCAACTCTGTCAGACTGCCTCCAGCTGTTCCCCCATGCCTGTCGATAATGCTCAAAGAATGCATGTTTTTGATTTCAGGGGATGCAAGCGCAGTTAGGCGAAAAGAGCTCAATCTTTATTTCATTGTAATTGGTCACATCGGATAACATTTGTTCTCCGTTTCTTTTACAATTATTTTCGCCTAACCATATTTTAAGAATTGGATGTTTTCGCGCATTCCGACACCAAATGCTACTCGCACATTCAAGCTCATACAGAACAAATCAGGATCGTGCCTGATGCCATCCAAGTGTCGAGACCTGCGTTGAGCTTCAAATTAAAGTACGCCCGCAGGGCCTGGCTACATTTTAGACAGCCAAGTCCCCACTACAAGGTCATTCGATAGTGCCATTGTCTCTAAACGCGGCAAATAAGCGGCCTACGCGAGTCGTCCGTAGTCTTAAGAATGATACACTGTGATCACAACATGATGGGGTCACAGTGACGTGACAAGAAGCCGAGTTTTGAGTGTGTACATGTGCAGTTACACCGAAGTACCCATTCCTGTCTACTCTACTTGGATAACAAGGCGCGTGCATCTCTCGAAGTTCTTTCGCCGCGTTAATGGTAAGGAAGAAAGAAAAGTCGGGTGCATGCAATTACTGCTTCGAGCTCAAAAACCCCAAATTTCATCTTTGTTGGCATGCCGAAATGCTGTGTGTGATTTCTACGCCCTTCGGCTGATAACTACACTTCACTGCAACATTGAAAAGATACGTATATTCAGTAATAAATGCATTGTTCAGCACTAAAATGGCAGGAAAAAGTGTAGCGCGTGTGATATTTTCGAATGCGCGCTTGAGAAACGGGTGAATTCCTGGCTGCCATGGGGAAGTACGCTGCGCAAAGAACTTGGTCCACCCTGTGGGCCAGCAAGAATTTTGATTCCTTAGATGTGTTGCTTCGAGACTGCCGTTACTTGTAACTGAAATCTTTCAGTTTTCGCTGCTGCGGAAGACGTGTGACAGATTTTATTCCATGCGCAGCTTACCGTATATCGTAAAGAGGCGAACGAAAGTTATGAGGGAAGAATAATGTTTTGAGAAGAAAAAAAAAAGACTATCGAGGGCGAGAATGTGATGACAAATGTTTGCCACCCTAGTACCCAGTAAAAAGAAACTGAACAAGGATCGAATAAAAAGTAAGGAAAATTTTTTCATGTGCGTCTTAATTGAGCTGCACACACATATACTCTAGAATGGCTTCTCAGATTTCGTATTTTATCCTCGCCTCAAGACTGGAGTGCATCGAGGCTTTTTGCTTCCCATGAAAAAAGGAAGGGTATTTTTTGTTCCGGTCTATTCTGGCTTTGTTATCGCGTGCATTTATGTTGGTGGCACTGAAAAAATTTGTTCAGAAATCTTTGGTCATTATTTTGAACGACTTCCCTGCTGCAGCCAACTCGTCGCGTTTAATCGTTGCGAATTGAAGCTTTAACAGGGCGTTATATTTGAAGTTTCATGGGGCGCTTTTTTGTCAAAAAGAAATTACACACTGCTGAATTGGAGCCTACAAACAGCTGCTTCTAAAGTAAGAATTTAAATAACGGTTTCTGCGAGACCCTCTATTGCAATGAAAGCTGCTTTTTTGCTCAGAGTCAGAAGAATGCCAGGCTGTCGTAATACGAGTAAGCACACCTTGAAATTCAAACAAGTGAACATTTGTAGTCTCGGGTTGGTGCCGCGATATAATTGCTAGACAGCACTAAAAGCTATGTGCCATTTATGCTCAGCTTAACAAACAAGAAATGAAAATTCCGATCTTAGCGCGACAAGTCTGTGAGCACCTGGTTCCATGTTTCGCGTGACCCTCACTAAGCGCTACAGAAGAACACAGTCCTCCCCCCCCCCCCTCCCCTTCCCCTTTTTGGCCTATAATGATCTGAGGAAAGGTAGAAACCATACATGATTCGCATTTAAAGAGCGGACGTTTTAAGATATATAGAACGATGTAAACGTGGGGCAGCTTGTTAATGACGCAAGTGAAACACTCATGTATTATACTTTCATGATGCAAAGCCACAAATATGTGGCATCAGTGAAAGCTTCGGGCTTGCTCAAAGTCTGCGATGACTCGGTAATGAATCTTTCAAAAGTTCACTTTATTTTTCATAAACGCATCTACACACTTAAAAACATTTAATTAAGTCGAAATCATTGCTTTTGTTTACCAGACGGTCAGAAGGTTTTCTACGTTCAACATTGTTATTCAGCCGTGTGTGTAACTACGACAGTGCCTTGCGAGTATCATAAATGATTCGCTTGATTGGTCAAGGTGTTAGGCAAAAGGCACTGATAAAAATAAAATTTCGAGATTTACCTTTCGTACTTCTAAAAAGAAAGAAATTTCTGCAAAAAGTTTGTTACCCCGCTCTAAGTACGTGTTTGCTGCAAAATATCTATTAACTGCATCTCGCCATAGCACATTTGATTCCTTCCATTACGGTTCAGAGCAGTCGAGATAAAAAAAACGGTTTGAATATCTGTAAAAAAACTGCACTGGTTGCATGCCTCGCTCAAACAATGCACAATGACTTTTAATTCGAGCACTCAGAAAGGACTCTGAAAGCGCGTTCTGATCCTGTCTGCCTTAACATGAATTGTGAAAGCTCTTCAGTGTGTATTTTTGACTATGTGCTCAAAAAACACTTAACCGTTACCGTGTATGGTCCTACATAGCAAAAAAGCGAAGATTAAAGGAAATGTGCAGGAACTTTTTTTGACCTCACACGAGAACAGGACTGCTACACAGTTTTTTTGTTTTTGCATGCTTTAAAACGAGAAATGAAAGACCGACACGAAAGACACAAATTGTGCTGAAACCTGCAGTGAAACCTGCCGCTTTCAGTGTCTTCCAGTATGGCCATGGCAAGACATGGCTTTTTAAAAGTATGTGTACGCAGTACTGTGCATACTGCTTGTGCATGTTAGTACAGTGCATGTTCTCTGAAAATATATCGAATCCGAGAAGAATTACATACCTGTTCATTGCGCAAGCAGTATGAATGCCATTAAGCGGGAATGTCGGTGTGTGTCTCTGCGTGGCCGCCGAGTGAAGCCTCCGGCGCCTGCAGCGAGCCGAACAGGAAAACTTGGCATCAGCCCAGGCAGAAAGAGGAGTGCACCGAGGCTTTCAATGGAGCTCGCGTCAGTGGATTATCTCTGCGAGTGTCCGTCATCGGCTGATCGAACGCTACTTGGCAAGTAAGAGTGTATATGACGCAACAAATGTAAAAGCATAAAAAATTATTAGCGAGCCATAAATGCCAGCCAATATGAAAAGAAACTGATTGGCGCAGCTTTCAGGCAATGACGTGAGGCAAAAGAGAGAATGACCAAGTTAAAAAGAATAAAAAAAATCATCCAGTGAAAAAAGAGAATCTTAAAAGTAAATTCAGTTCAAGTAGTTTGTCGGATCCAATCATCTCAGCATCTCAGTTCTTACCTTTCTAGCCTCGTTTTACTCTGTAAACCAACGAAAGATACTCTGAGTTATTACTTCGTTGCGGTGGCGACTAGATCTAGAGAGATGAAACATTTTGTTTCTAACGCACCAGCGAGATGTTACAGACACGCTTCTACTATTCCCTTGCACTCACGGCACGGATTTCGTGTTACAAACAGCAGTAAAATGTGCCCGACTGGCAATGTTCGTGCTACCAGGCAGATATCCGAACAGGGAGGGCGTTAGATTGGACGAAAAAGATATAAGGTGCTTGATATATCTGATTTCGTGAGGGAGCACATATAGCCATAGCCACACATAGCCTGTTGTAGTTGATTGATCCGGGCTGCCAAGTCAGCCAGATTTTTATCCGCCACATGATGGCTTCAGGGTGTGTGACATGCTGTGACTTGCAATGCAGTTTCAATGCTTCTGCAGAGTCTCAAGAACACAGGACTGGGGGACGTTTGTGGACTTCAAGCGAGTCTTGCAGTTTATGCGCGTTATATATTATTCTGCATTTTCTCTGCGACATTAAAATTCTGTTCCATTTCACGTCCTCCTTTCAGAGCACGCTTGTGTCTTAAGGACTTAACACTGATTGACATTCTTACATTTTATTACTAACGTTTCGCTCTCTGTTTTTTCGTGCAGCCTGCTGGCAGGCATGTTTTGCAGACTCATAGCCGCACTGTGGAAATGAATCGGAAAGGTGATGGCATGGCGTGTCTTCGGTCTTGTGCGTCATGTTCTCAGCAAGGTGTCAGAATAGAGTATTTATAACGTGTCACACAAGGTAATGGCCGCTAACCTCCTCTGGTAAAAGCATCGGCAGCCTTGTCCATTTCGTGACTGGCGGCACCATCAGCTTACGGAGCCATGTGCCTCCCACTACAGGCCTGAAAAATTCGCGTTTTTCCAGAATAGTAATAAAGTATGGTAATGTTAGAATCACCCACACACACACACACGAAGGAAACAATGAATCGTCAGCACGGCACGTGAAGCATTGAAACTGGCCACCAGATGGACCAGCTAGTAATGAAGATAGAGATCAGCAACTAAAAGATAAGACAATGGCAGGCACCAGAGTAGTGTTTAAAAATAGCTTTTGACGCCCCCACTGTGGACGGGCTCTTCCTTGTGTTTTTGTAGGGGCAGCCTGGGAAGACGTTACTAGTAACTGAGATGTTTTGCAGCTCACGTCCGGCTCGGACTCTAAAAGAACCGAACCATGCGCGAAAGGCTCGGGTCTGAGAGCCAGGAATGGAGTGCGGCCATTTATTTTTTTTTACTTGCCTGCCTTCCGTGCTTTTTTTCAAGGTGTACTTTTTATTTTTTTTTTGCCTTTATGAATGTCACGCGCTGTGTGAATTGGGCTTCTGCAATGAAGTGTGCTGCCATGCTCGGTTATACTTTTGCATCAAGTATTAAATGCGCGCGGTTCGTGTTCATGAAGGACTTTTCTGGACACATTAAACTGCTTTTAAGTTCATGCAAAATTTCATGAGCGTCTTGAAAACAGTCAAGCTGAAGAATGGGCCTTGTTGTTTTGCTCTTTGTCTTTGTTGCACTCTACCCTGTGTGCAGCTAACGATTTCGCAATTCCGTTGTTTTATAAAAAAGCTATTGACTAAAGCGTTTGGTCTGCTGAATCCTTAAGCTTTCGGTTCGGTCATCTGCCGTTGCGTGCGTTTTTCTCTGAAGGAAAATTCGCTCACATATTAAGGCCAGATGGTTCTTACAGCGTTTTATCGCCTAACATACCGAGGCGCATTTTTCTGCATATACTATCTAATATTGAAGCACAAAGAGAATGTTTACTGTTTACTTTCTACGCATATCAAGGTTGTTCCTTGCTTCATTTTTACTTGGAAGTTGAAAGATTTTTTTCTTTTGAAAGCACACCCGCTTAGCGCGATAAAACTAATGGCCGGGAACGGCTTTGCAAGCTATGCACGCGGTTTTGCAAGCGCTGCAAACACCATGTAGTAGATCTAAGGCGTGGAAAAAAGATTTTTCCTGTTTAGTGACGCTTAAGCGTGCGTCAAGGCGGCGATAAGGATAACCGAATGAGGGCAGAAGAATTGCAGCGACCTTGTAAGGAGGATTTTATTTTTACTTTCCTTTCTCCGCGCGTGTTGCTTACCTAGGTTTCTTGTATTTGCTTAGCAACATTCAAAATTTGCCCTTCGTGTTTCTATAATCGGTAGCTATTGCAATACCGCAAAAGGGGAGCCGTACTAAATGCCACCTTGGTAAGGCAGCAATTTTAGCACGACCCTTTCGTACTCTCCTTAGGGTTTTGTACTTTCGTGGGCCCACCTAAGAAAGCACTTTATAAGGAAAAGAAAAAGAAACAAATAAACGTGTAGAAGCACACAGCTCCTAACGGTATCTCACTGCCTCGGCCAGCGTTTCGTTTTTTTTTTAAACGTTTCCATTCGCAAGCTTAATTGAGGTGAGGGGAGAAGTGGCCTATCACGAGGCGGCTTTCCACATTATGTATCCTTTTTGCTGGCACCCTGCTCATCACAATATACCCTGGGAATGTCATTTTTGGTTAATCTACGGGCAGTTTCTCTTCGACTGTTATAATCGGCATGAGCAGACGACACACGTAAGAAAAAAGGAAAACTTTAGCAAGAGGTGCAGGGTATTTCATTAAGTGAAAGCGCCAAAAAAGCCATCATCTTAGAGCTTGAGCACGGCACTTAACACGTGCTTAAACAAGGAAAATATGAGCAGGAAGTACTTCAACATAGGTGGCTTTCTAACCTGTCACCTTTGAAAAAAGAATAAAACAATGCGAGAGAAACATTACACAATGTTTAAATCTTTCTGCTTTTCACAAACATGTTGCGCGAGGAAGAAGCGGGTTCCTGTTCTTCATGTTTAAAATTATGCGATTGTTCGTATTGATTCAACTCACAGTTTTTCATTGCCTGCTCACACCTAAGAGCTAAAATTTAACTGCATGGAAGTATTATAATGAGGCGGGAAGCCCAAGAACGAGACAATACAGCTGGAGCTTAAGGAATAATTTAATGCACTGTGGGCCAAGCGCGTGCGCTTGGTCCTCTCCCCTCCCCCGTGGCACTGCCCGCTTCTTCTCCTATTGCAGTATTATTTTCGACTCTATGTCATCCACGCCTACAAGCTTTTTAGGCAACTCTAATATCAATTTTTCGCTGCCTGCTACGTACAATGTAAGTCTTTGAGACAATTATAAGCGAAGTTTCATATGAAACCAAATATTGTTTTATTTCCACTGGGGGAAGATTGCTGCTCAATGCAGATCCTGTACTCTTGTTCTCGGGTCGCTATAACGCATCGCGTTTGCACCTGAAGTAGGCTTGAAAGCCAAGACAGTGGCATAAATTATACAGAGTTTGGTTACGTAGCTATCGCATGAATGGTGCTTAGTATAGTGGTAAATGACAACTTAATAAAACATGTACGCATGATCAGGCCAAGGCAATATGTAAACCTCCCCAGGTGTTTCCTTTATTGGTGCTCTCTGACAATGCCTGGAGGGTGCGCTATGCTCGGGGCAAAGCACGCAACGTGGCCACGCCCTTGCTTGTTTCTCGGTAAAGATAAGAGCGGGCATTCAAAAAGTATGAGACAGCGCTCGATGCAATGCAAATATGTACAAAATGCTTCCGGTTATAAGACAACAAATAGAAGCGCACCTCTACCCCGCCCTTCTCACAAAGGAAGAATTACCGCTGAGATAACGGAGCCCTTTGCAAAAGGCTATGGCTGGCTGGGGCTCAGATAGGAAAAGCATGTAGGTGTCAAAATGAATGCATTGAGAACATCGTCGTGCGAAAAACGAACTCCAGGCTCCCGAAACCAATCAGCTTTAGGAAATCCTAATTAACCATCTAAGACTGTGTTACGCCTTTCCCGACGTAGCTGAAAAAAATATTAAATAGCCTGAAGGGACATCAAGCATGATTTTTCGGCAACGCTGCAAAATAGGAACCCTGGATGGCATCAATGAATCCTATTTTGCCGAAGAAGGAGATTGCCCTCTTGCCATCGCTGCTTAATTAGGTCGCATGACAAAGGCGAAGAGGGGTGTTTCCTATTATGATTAAGCTCCTTTTCCTTCTCAAGCTTGATTTTTGCTTTCAAATGTTTGATCAAGAAACAAATATTTTCATCAAAAAAACGCGGCACTGACTTCTATACAACATTTCTGAGAGCGAAAAGATATATCCAAAGAATTCAGTAATAATAGAATAAATGTAATTTTCGTTCTCTAGACAAAATGTGTCCTGAACATATTACCAGGTATAATCAACCTGGTGCCATGTTGACTGTATGAAAACGCAAGCAGAGAGCATTTTAGTGTCGAACCTCTGATTTCCGCGCCTACAACTCTGTGCTGCCCCTCCAACGTTAAGAGCACCGGTTAAAGGGCCGCGTTTAGTGTCGGCACGGAGGAGAAAAGGAAACAGGCACAAAAAGATGAAAACATGTCTTAGTGATTCTGCGGTATATTATCTTTGTCTTAGCGGAGAGCAAGACATCACGCTTTGTACTTAGTGCGAAGAGAACGTGTAAACGGGTTCCCGCTGTTTATCCAACACAAGTCGTCTGGTAAAGAGAAGCCGAACTGCACCAAACTACTTCATATTTCTTCACTGGACGAAGCTAAACCAGTGTTAATGCGCGCTGGCCATGAGCGCACCCGTCGACATTTTTAGGACTCAAAATATACAAAAAAAATTAAAACGTGAAATTAACTTTCCCAAATTGTTCGTTCAGTGGTTTCTTCCAGTTTTGCTCACCTTCTTTCTTTTGTTTTTAATTTCCAATGAGCAAGAATACCCTCTTTGTATTTTATTCTCATACATATTCAGCACAATGTTTGAACTAGGCTAGAGAAAATACTGTAACCGAGCGTGAAATCGGCACAGAAAGAAGAGTCCTTTTTGGGAACCATACACGTGGAGAGGACAATCACGAATAATCCTCTATAAAAGAGCTTCTGGTAATCCTCCGCCCAGACGCGTGCATTGTGTTCCTCGCACTTTTGTTGTCTAACGTTCCTTTGTGAAAGCCGAGCTGATTCTTATTGCGGAAAGTCAGTGCGCTGTGAAGCACAATGGCGGAGTGTCCTGCATAACTGCGGCTATACAGCAGCAGGGCCTACTTTTCGTAATTTGTTTTATTCAGAACAGCTGACATTAATCCTAAGCTAAATTTTTGCAGTATTCCTCGCATCTTTTTTGTTCACTCTTGTGTCAGTGCGGCTATTGCTGTCTGGCACCGCTTCGTTTCAATTCATTGCTAAATTGAAAGCTGAGCTGTTCTTGTGGGAGGGCACTAACACTGACAGCAATTTATGGGCAGAAATTTGAAAGAAACGCCATCTGCCACGTAGTAGATGAACTATGAACTAATGGTGCTACTCGAAGTGCTGCTTGCCTACACAGAAGACGGAGAACCTCAACCGTAGCGGCAGCTCGATGGGTGAAGATGTTTTCAAAACCAGACGGCCATGTGTCTGCATCTGGAACTGTGAGGAGATGCTACGCCTTTGTTTTACATATCAGTCTTGAACAGAAGCATTGATTTTGAATCCCGGCCTTAGGGGGATGGGTGGGAGTGGCTTGACAGATAAAACTACATGTCAGAAAGAGAGGGAGAAGGAAAAAGGTGGAGATTAACCCGGAGAAGGCACCCCAGTGCACTCTGCACTGGAAAAAAGCGACGAGAGAACACAAAAGTGATTAACATAGGGGAGCTGACGATATGATGAAAGTTGGAAGAACTTAGCGTGCTGCAAAGCCGTAGCCTCAGTGCATAGCAAGCGTTGAAAGCTGACGATCGTTCAGGCCACCGTCTGACGATGTTCATCTCCTTCAGTGGGCGAAGATGAAGATGGCCCATGTGCATGATTTAGCAATTATAATGGCATGGTATAGCGATAGTAATTTAACACCTCACGCGCATGCATGTGGGGCTATCGTCGATGCCGGAAATCAATATTAGCTTGTCGACGAAATCCTCCACCACGGGCGACATAGCAAAATATCTTCACTTCGTGGTAAGCAGGGCGGAAGCATGAGCTGCCGGTCAGAGCTCAATGCAGATGTGTGTTCTAATAGCGAATTTTATGAGCTAAGCCTGCGTTGTAAAATTTCATCTCTTGGGTGGTGGTTTTGAGTGGTGTCGCTATAAAAATCCTTGTTTTTGGAAGCTACTTTTTATAACTGTGTTTAGTGACAAACAGTGATACACACTTCGCAGTGTAAAATTGGTTAACATTTCACGCTTTTGCTACCACTAAAGAGAGGTAATGAGAACAGGTGACATACTCCATTCGTTACGCCAGAGATCACCGGCCTATAGAAGCCATATGAAAGCCA
This sequence comes from Amblyomma americanum, assembly GCA_030143305.2. NCBI lineage: Eukaryota > Metazoa > Arthropoda > Arachnida > Ixodida > Ixodidae > Amblyomma > Amblyomma americanum. Next base: position 174,683 of record JARKHS020004866.1, read on the forward strand.
TATGGTATTGGTGTGGTGTGGCGTGCAATGTCGCTGTCATGTCACGGTGTGGTATGGTATGGCATGGCATGGCATGGCATGTGAGGTTCAACTTCCTAAATCTGGACATGGGCTATGACAGACTCTGTTGTATACCTGCACTACCATGGGGCAAAGAGTTTCAAATTTTGAGGATAAAAAATTCATACCTTTGCTTCAAATGCTCTTATGATCAAAAAATGGTCTGTTCTTTTTCTGCTTCTTACAGCCAGCTCCTGTTCAACCTGGAGCAAAGTTCGTGCACGCGATATTTCATAAAGCTAATAGTATAGACCGGCTCTAAAAAACAGCTACCCACCGGAGAACGATCAAAGCTATCGAAGCCCCAAATCTGCACATTCGCATGAACGAGAGACTTAGCATGTTATTTGCTTTCCTTTCAACTGCACTTCCAGTTTATAAAATTCTCTTATTTTCCCGCACATTCTTCAAAGCTAGAAAGCATATGATTTCGTTCCTTTCTTAACATACACAAAGACAGCAGAACTAGTTGACCATGTCGCCTTGAAGAAATGATTTAACCACGTCTTCCACGCTTTCTTTTTATTGTTTCCACTTCCAGTGTTTAGTCTGTTGCATATATTGGAATATTTTTCTCAAACGTAATTTTCCACTGAGCAAAGCAATAGGGATTTCATTGTGTGTTAATGAGCGATTTTGACGGGAAAATTCTCAAAAGAAGACCCAGGTTCCTCGAAACTATAAGGCATGAAAAAAAATTTTCTGAACTCGGAGGTCTAAAGACACTCACTCTGGATGAAATCTCGTATACGACGCGAAGCGTTGCAAGTCGGCATCGAATGCCTGACGGCTTTTGACAGCGCAAAGTGAACAAGGGAGCCGGAAGCCTCAGGGTGCTTAGATAACGTTTCAACAAGAGGACTTGTCTTCGTTTCGGCAAAACGGTCATGACCGCGGCCAATCATGACCGGAATGGTTGATGTGGTGGGGCGCGTGAAGTTGAAATTTGTTGTCCAGGCGGGATGGCTGCCGAAGAGGGTTAACCTCTTGACCTGCAAGACACTGATGAAGAGGCATGCCAGCTGAGCAGAAAGGAATCCGGGGAGTGGGGAGGGAGGAGAGATAGCGATGGTGTACTGTGCTTGAAGGGCTCTGTGTGACCACGCATGGAGAGCGGTGAGCGGTGGCCTGATAGGACTGGTTGGGTTTACCTGAAAAAAGAAGGAGAAAGGAAGATACCTTTCCCGGTCCACGTCACGGATGACGGTTAGAAGGAGGTGCGAAGGGCCTGTCTTGACTTGGTTGGCAAAATATTCTGCCCCTGGCGGCGTGGTGCAGTAGAGTTTGTCTGATGTAGTGACAGTTCGCAGTGATTTTCTTAATGCCTTCGACTTGTTGCGGGTTGGAATGCGCTGATTGATCGAAGAAGACCAGTCGCATATACAGGATATTTATCCGAAGATTCCAGGCAGACCTCTCCTGTTCCATTAAAGCTCCTCCTCCTCCTCCTCCTCCTCCTCCTCCTCCTCCTCCTCCTCCTCCTCCTCCTCCTCCTCCTCCTCCTTATCCTAAGAATGTACGCAATTTTTAAAAGTGAGCTTTTTAAGTTAGAAGAGCGCTCTTTTCGGCGTAACATTGTTAGTGATGAAGTACATCCTAATACAACTAAGATGTACTGACTAGCTGTCTGGTTGACTAATACTAAATAGATAACTATTTAACTATAACTCATAGGCTCCTTAAATATCGAGAGCCGTGTAGCCCACCTTAAGCAATATCGATATCAGTTTTTAGAATTGTTTGTAAATGCGGCTACCCTCTGCGCTGTGGCAGAGCAAAGTTTTGCTACGTTGCGCCAAAGTGCATGCGATTCGAGAAGCGTGCACGCAAAGCAACCTCTCCAGTGCATGTACCTCGTCGAAATAGCCAATGTTTGTTGGGCCACAGCGCCGAGGGTAACAGCGCTTTCGGAATTATGAAATAGCTGATATGGTCATTTAACTATGCAATGTTAGTTAACCAGCCTGCTAGCTAGCACGTCATCCCTTTATTCTGATGTACTTCCCCGACTGACAATGCAATGCCGACAAAAGCGCTCTTCTAACTCATTAAGCCTATATTTAAAAATTTGTAAAGTCTTAGGTGAAACATCCCGTATTCCTTCCACTGTCCGTAGAGCGAAAACCGGCGTAAACTCGATTGTGGTGCTGCGCAAGAAGCAATGTGATTGCCGTCAAGAGCTGCCAAGGTCTGCTGCGTGCGCTTGGATTGTAAGCTGATTTACTCGGCTGCTCGTCCACCCACGGATTTTTGGCTGTACGAGCGACCACTTGGTTTGCTTTTAAATCTCCCCCAACGAAGCGTGCCGAAATAATGACCGATCGAACGCTCAAAGGCCCCAGATCACATAAGATCGCTGGAAGAACGTCTAGAGAGGTATTTGAGGTTTTTACAACCAGTGAGGCAGTTCGTGTTTAATAAGCTAGCCTTTCTCACAAGATGAAAGTAGTATGAAGCTGGAGCCACCAACGAAGACAAAAAGAAGCACAGACCCCAGGACCAGCATTTGTGTGTTTTTTCGCTCCCCCTTGGTCGCGCGGTCTTCATATTTCTTTTATCATAAGCCGAATAGCCCAAAATAAAGTTTTATTTGGTCAGGAGATGACTTGCAATGGGATGCCATCATCTTGGTCCTTGAAGTGCAGCCGCATTCTAACCCGGAATGGAAACATATACCACGCTCTACCAGTCGCTGTCGCGTCTGAGTCGAAAGGCGGTTTAGCTAGAGTGATTTAAGTGTGATTTTAAATATTAGGATGTATTGCATAGATATTACGCAAGGTAGCAATCACAGCAATGTAGAGCATTCAAAACGTTCAACAATGCTTTCAAAACGTACATACTGTCCAACTCAAAGCTTTAAAAATACATGTTTTGAAAACCAACTAAAGTTTATGTTGGATGTTATTTTTTGTTATTGCATTAGCACTTGTATAATGTTGTAATCCTTTGTACATTTCTGTGCACTGTACGGGTGACAGGGCCCTCGTCAGGCAGAGAGCATTTGCCTTTTGCTCTGTCATCCTAGACCGTCTGTGTCTCTAGGAATGTTACAAATAAAATAAAATAAAATAAATGTCGTACAAAACGCGCTTAATAACCCCGCTATTTTGCGTACAGCTGGTTCTACCAATACACATCGCAATGGTTTTTCCGCACTGCATTTACCCTGGATGGTATACGTTCTAGGAACGATATGATGTGTTTGTCAGAGAGAAAGTAATTTAAACGAGACAAACTAGAAATGTCAGTACGTATAAAAAAGATTGGCCTGCCAAGAGTGGCTCTCGTGCGTATGCTGCTGTCTTCGCTCAAGAGCGCCCACGCGAATTTTGTACGGCTTTGCAGTCGGTTTTGTGAAGGGTCTTTAGTGTGCCCAGACTTATGCCGGTTCCTGTAGAGGCTACTCCTCAATAGACCAGGTTCGCACTATCAATCGGGTGAGAGAGAAATGCGTAGAATATAACCAACCTCATATAGTCTTCATGTCATACAGTATAATAGGACGTAATGCAGTCAATGAGGCGCTTGGTGACGTCTCTTGATATTATATCTCTCCTTTTCCGAGTTCGCATCTCGTGCGTGTGCTGTAGTCAATAAATGTACCTAGACGGTTAACAGCCGCTCCACGCGCCTTTCCGTGCAGCAGACGCTGCACAGCCAGTCACGCTCTGCAACAGAGCCGAAGAGCGTTGGTCCCTGTTAGTGTAAATCGTGAAAACTCAAAACAATGAAAATGGCAGTTATTGAAGCATTTCCACTCTCTCACAGTTGTTAATGGAGCTATACAATTAAAACGCAAGAAAGAAAAAGTGTTATTTTTGTTGTCATCACTTCGCATATTAACCCAGTAGAAATACGTGAGCCTTAATATACTCTGTGTATTTTAATTTTCTCCATTGTTTGAATTGCGGGTTTCCACATTAACGAAGCCTAAATATACTGAAAATGTTTCGGTCTCTAGAAATATTGTAGATGATTCGAGTCATTAAAATTCACAGGGCCCGACTATATATGACGTATGTAAGAAACAATTAATGAATCGAACACTGCAATTTGAAACTTTACAATTCCTTACTTTTATTTAGCCGACATGATATACGAAGTTCACTACATAGACCCGTTTAGCTATGAGAAGTAAGTAACGCATTTTAAATGGTTTTAACAAATGATGCACAAACTTCGCAATATATTTAATCTGATTTCGTGAGATCATCAATATCATCATCATCATTTTATTTTGTGAAACCAATACACCAAAACTTGATTGGACCCATAGCCAGCTCGGCTAGTGAATGGTTCAAACACAATATATTCACTAAAGAAATGGCAGACATTCAAACTACAAAAAGACGTGAGATACTACAATCCCGGCATTGCAAATATGTAAAGCGCATACATATTCTGAAAAGGAAAAATATAGATCTTCGCGAATGTGGCTTCAAAGGTTCCGAACAACTGTTTCTGGTAAATCAAACCTTGTGACAGAAATTCGTGTCGACCGCGTTTCCTTTCTAAATAGTTTTCGTTGTCTTACGTTTATTCACCGACATTTGTTCTGCTAGCGTTCTTTAGGACCCACCTCTTTCATTTGAATTAATATCGCGTTTCGTAAGAAATAATAGCGGAGTGGTGACAAGCTATAATTTTTTCCGCATCCCTAATGGAGACCGGTATTTTTGTATCCTGAAGGTAATCTTTTGCTCACTGAAGGCGTTTTTTTTTAAAGAAAGCACACTGAGGTTACTCCAGAACTTACCTTTCACCCTCTGCTCCTTTGTTAGGATAAACCAGTTTCAGTGTAACCTCTGCTTGACATGCGATATTGATTCGAGTATTGTAACATTTTATATTCCTCAAGGACTTTTTTGTAATACAAGTTTCTGAGCGTGCTGAACCAAGTTTCTTCAGGAGGAATGCCTTTGCTTCTTAATGATTTGTACTGCCGATTGGTTCACTGAAGCAAGTTTCAGTAGAGCCTTCCCTGGACCACCACTGTCTAGTTGCGTATTCTCATTTATTGCGTCGACCCGATACTCTTCGAATGTCTCTCGTAAGTCACTACAACAGTGGTGACTTTTCTTCTTTCGTGTTGTCCACTTCCGGTAAGTGACATCAAAGGAATTCTACTCTACCTACTACTAGACCTCCAACATTTAGTCGCGCTCCTTAGAGGGAAGCCCAGAATCGCCTACATCCAGACGCCGAACAGAACATGCCAAAAAAAGAGCAGAAAATCTTCCGTGGCCTCTCAAGTGCACAGATGTCTCCCGATCACCGCTAGGCTGGACGCGACAGCTTCTATTTACTTGCTGGACCTCTGGATGCATCCTCGATCGTTACTCGTCGACTTGTGCTGCTCCCCGAGGGCAACCGAAAGCCATTTTTTCTGCGCACCCTGTCTATTTATTCTGTCATGCAGGCCTCCGGCGATGTCCTTCTGCCAATCAGAAACTCAGCAGTATGCATCAACGCGTCCGATTTTCATGTACATGTTCCTATTCCCTTATATATGCCTTGAGCTTCTGATAGAAAACACAAGTTGTGATGACTTCCGGCTGCCGTGTTTACAGTAGGGGCACTTCCCTCTCTGACTCTATTCGAGTTATTTTTGTCCTTCGTAAGTTTTTCCTTCTTTCAAGAGCTATCGGAAGTCGTAGGCTGGAGTGTTGTTGACTGCGCTCATGTTGTCGTTCCATTCGTCCGTTTGTGAGCCGAAGGCCTCGCCCAATTCGAAGTTGTCTTCGTGCTGTGTGGCTTTACATGACCATTCCAACGAGTTTATTTGCTTGTTTGCTTCCTTACTGAAATAGTTGCCTCTCTGACCGAAGCTTCCTCAAAATACATTATTCTTTCAGATGTTGCCTCAAAATTTCCTCAGGTCACCGTGATGCGTAATAATATACGTGTGCTACCTGATGGTATGTGATGCTACGTCACGCTGGAGACACTAAGGTGCAACAGTTGAGCATGGTATGTTTTCTGGTTGGATCCTTTTTTTAGTGCATGGCAAGTGCTTCAGATAATATACTGAAAAGCCTGTTTAACTCTTTTCTGCGAGGTTTTGAGCATAGAAAAGACCACCTTTTCACTGTCTATTAAAAAGCGGAAATGAGGTACGCATTGGCTGACTTATTAAAAATATCGTCGGTTCCTAAAAAATATATACCCCACAATAATGCTATATATATGTGGTTTATTGCAATTGCGGTCAGCATGGTTTAACAGAAAATGAACTGCTTTCTTGTACTGTCCCTTAGGTACGTAGAGCTGTAATGAGATTTCTTCGAAATGTGATCTTAAGGCATAATAACAAAAAGATTAGAAAGTCGTTAATGCGGTGAAAGTGCCTTCATGCACTAACTTGCGCTGAATTTTTCTGCATCAAGTCCTCCGGAGTACATGTTACGCACGCAAATTCACTAAAAAGAAGGACTCGATTTGCGGACTGAGTAATCTCAGGAAGTCCATTAAGCACTCGAAGGGAATTTGCAGAAAACAAACTGCCACTTAATCCATGAACTATTCACAGTGAGACATTCAATGGAAATATATAAAATTATCTGTCTTACAAGACAACAGGAGGAAAAATATACAAATGTTTCGCTGAATACAATGAAGAAGGATCGAAACAATTTCGGGCTGCTCCGAAATTTGAGTTGGGAGCAATTCGAGAAAAATAAAGAACATACGCTTTCATTTATGAGGCACTAACAGATGCAGTATTTTTTAAAATATATATTGCCTGTCTGTAGGCAGCCATAGCTGGCGACAAAACAGCTTTCTGTCCCATGATCAACGCAGAAATGAACTGTGCCGTACATATGAATAATCTGAAAGCCTCTGCCGCGCGCTGTCAATGAATTTGGGCCGGAGCAGGGCACAGGAGTCCGACTCATCATGATAAAGGTTAGAGAACATCAAGCCTTGAGTTTTGTTGGATCCGATCTTTTATTGGCCCCAAAGTCCAGTAATTTTACCCGTAATTAGGACATAACCAGGTTTATTCACTAAGTTTTAAACAAAGAGAGCTTGGCGATCCTCAAAGCTCAAGTGAGCATGAAGACCCCAAATTACACACGCGGCGCAGGAACGCGTAGCGTCAAGCTCCTTTGATAGGAAATTAGCACAGTTAATTACCTTCTGTAAAAACCGTGCACTGCTCTATTGCTGGAACTTCAATTTTTATCCGTGGATTGATTAGCCTAGCACTTTTACTAGCGGGGTCAATCTGATCGCAGATCGTACAGTTGATTACATTTGTATTACGGACATGACACCACTTGGTTTAGCGGATAATCCTTAATAACATGCTCCCAGCGTTTAAAAATACCTGGTACAATTGACAGGACGGGAACAGTTCTGTGCAATTCCTGTTATATTCCTGTTATAAAAGTCTTACGATTTATTTTCCGCTTCAAGAATAAATTAGCTAGTATTAATAGAGAGAGACAAAGACAGGAAAAGTACGGAGGTTATGCAAGTTACCCTGAACTGAAGAGGGGAATAAAGCAAGGAAATGAGAAAGATAAGAAGGAGGGAATATCACTTCCGATCGTAGCATCAAACAGAGAAAAATCACAGGATGTAATCTCCATGCTCTGGGAGGCTATTGGTGATTATAGGTTATTGGTGGATAAGATAATTTTCCTTTAGGAAATGAAATTATTTTGTAGGTGGACTGTCGGCTAATTCAAGAAAACGTCGATCTGAAACATGCCGGATAAGATGCCGAAACTGAAGATGATGCTCTTCAAAACACAGGGAAATTTTACTTTTTGAATTGAATTCTGCCAAAATATAAACTTTGCCGTCCTAGTGCTCACAGTTGGATTAGAAGCAACGCAGGCGCAAACACAGCAGCTTCTTGTCCAATCTTTCAGAGAAAACAAGCATTACTCCGAGTTCCTAACCAGCTGGAAAAATATGGCTAGTGGACAGACCTCTCCGTGAAGCCCAGGCCCGTGGAGTCTTTGACAATCAGGAGCCCATTCTTGAGGACCTACTTTTACTTTTGGGTCAAAATAATGTTTTTACCTCTACCATCCTTACTCTTTACATTTACTGTTTTACTGGGCGCATGAATATCATTGCACGCGGTATTTTGTAAGTGGCACTTAACACTTGCTGTCGACAAAATCGCCATCGTCGTTATCTTCCATCGGCTCATTCTGCACGTTCAAGCAGTCGTCGGCGGTAGTACATCGCTACAGCACCGGCCGTTCAAGCGGTCGGATGCTTCCAAGAGAGAGGAAAGTTCAGCTGTGACGTCAACGGCAGCTTTATATAGCAGGACGCAAAAATGAAAAAATAGCTAACGTGGGCAAATCCGTCTCTAAGGCAGGGGAAGGATGGTTGAGCGCTGCGGGACACCAAGAAGTAAAAGGAGCGATAGACAAGCAAAAATCTATTATGTTGGAGAAGGCAAGAAGAAAAAGCCTAAATACTCGTCCATGCGGAAATGTGGCCTTGCCTATTAGCCTTCACTGCCGAAACAGTGGAGCAGTACAGCGGATCGATTAATCTCAGACGCAGGAACGAGAAAGGGGCGGACAGACATGTTTACTGCGACTAGCGAGTGTCGCCGCTGCGGACTTAAGCGTCCGGTTGATTAACGTGTCGCGCTCACCTTGTATGGTCGGGAAGTTCACGCAAGTGCCCATGCTGAAATGTCTTTAAAGATGCAAAAAACTTGCCGGTTTACGCGCTTCCAACTAGCACGTCAGCGGGTGCCTGAGGGCGAAAGAAAAAAATTCGTGCAGGCTTACTTGGGGAGACACACTGCGGCGCACACTTTGGCATATCGTAAGTGAAAACCAGAAAAGAAAAGAAAAGGAATCACACATGGCGTTATGCGTGAACCGCTTTCACTTTACAGCTGGAGCTTTGATCTTTTCCCGCGGCATGACAGCAACGGCTTTTGATACTGGTTACTTCAAGAAAGACACTGCTGTTTCTGCGGTACTGGTGCGTTAATTGACGAAGCGTGTGTTCAGACGCTGAAGTTTAAAAAAGTGAATGGAATGATTCGGAGAACATTTATCCCCAATTGCGGTTTTTATTTTTTTAGTTATTGTGCACGTACACTTGGCGACAAAAACAAGACGACTATATGTCATAAGGTTCGCAACATTTTATTTTCGCTCAGCATATGCTCCAGAATTTTGACTTGCATTTTTCGGGAGTAGTAGGAATACCAAGCTTCATCTTCACCATAGCGCCTTGTGGTCATACCTACTCACTCATACTGCGAGACAAACTTTTCCGTCTGCCTATATAGTCACAAGAGCTTCCCGCTTTTCTGAGAAGGTTTTAGTCATACTCCGATTGAGGGCAAAAGGTCAGGGTAATTGCATGACTTCATTTATAACGAAAATGTGATCCACTGCATGCGATAGCGTTCATATTTTTAAGGAATAGTTTGCAGCTATAGCTATTAATGGGAAGAACAAATAATAATAATAATAATAATTGGTTTTTGGGGAAAGGAAATGGCGCAGTATCTCTCTCAAATATCGTTGGACACCTGAACCGCGCCGTAAGTGAAGGGATAAGGGAGGGAGTGAAAGAAGAAAAGAAGAAATGGGTGCCGTAGTGGAGGGCTCCGGAATAATTTCGACCACCTGGGGATTTTTACCGTGCACTGACATCGCACATCACACGGGCGCCTTAGCGTTTTTCCTCCATAAAAACGCAGCCGCCGCGGACGGGTTAAGACGAACCACCGGAACTGCGAATTTGACGTAGATGTCACTACATATTTTAGGGTGTAGGACGGCAGTAGAGATGATTAGAAGAGAGTCAGCGGTAGGAGCGGAGGAAAGGTAGGGAGAGGGAAGTGGCAGACGTGACAGAGCAATGGGTGGAGCTTCGCAGCGTTGGGCGGTGAGGGTGAGACAGAAATTTTGCAACTTGGGGTGTAGCGTGGAGGCCGAGGGCTGTTAATGTTGTGGCATTGCGAAAAAGGAGTGCGCACCATTTTAAACAATGCACGACAAGAGTGCGAGGGAATTCAAGAGAGAGAGAGAAAGACAGAAAGGCAGGGAGGTTAACTAGGCAGCGCCCGGTATGCTACCCTACAGGGAATTCAAAGCCACAAAGTGGATAATTAGGGTTCGCCGCTGCAGTGATGATGAAACACTGAGGAACGACGGAAGAGGGTACAGCGTAAAATCTGTTGCTGCGATCTCCGCAGCATAACCTAAAAGTACTTCAGTTGCTTTTATTTCGATTTTGTACTTTACCACAAAACTTTTTCGCCCGTTGTATATCTCCTGGTAATGACATGTTAGTCTACTGGCTAGATTGAAAATGTAGAAGTCATTGCTGCTGCACGTCCTGATATCACTATAGTTGGGTACGATGTCCAAGAGAAAGAGCAACTCGCGTTAATAAATACCATTTGAACGCTGCAAGATCCGGCAGATTGCCACATAGGACACGAAGAGGAAAGTGACTGTGTTGATATTAATTGACGCCCACTCTTAAGTTATCAAAGATGACTTCACATTTTCCGTGTTCTTCCCTCTGAACGCGAGTTGAAGCAGGCCGCTAAACTAGGGGTAGGAAATTCTGGCTGGTTTCGTTTTCAACTACTTCAGCGCATCTGATGACAGGGTAACTGATGTTTAAAAATAGATCATACGCCCATATTATGCGCACATGCCCGCAGCACATACATAGAATTGGTTCAGACTCCGGGAAGCGAAGGTGCTTTGCTTTCCCCTGCGGTGGTTTGAATTCCTTTCTTCCTTCTTTCTCCCTTCTTTGAATTCCTTGAATGCCTTTCTTCCGGCCGCTAAGGCAGCAGTCGAAGCTGGCGTCTGTACTGGCTGTACAATGGAGTGTGCAGGAAGATTCCTACACCTGGTCAAAGCTCATTTTTACTCAGAGTGGCCGAATGAGCTGCACGCGTTGCTGGTGCACTTAAGGTGGGCTGGCGATAACGATGACTTCGTCTATTCATGCACGATGACCGTGTAACCAATCGCACGGGTAAGTCGACAGCGCCATAAGTTCTTCGTGTATAGTTTCGTGTATATTTTCGCAGCAGACTTAACTCGCAATAATTTAGTGTCTGCACATTCCATGTGAACAATGCTCCCTCTGCCGACCGCTCTTCTCTGGAAAAGCGGCGAGCACTCATTGCGCAAAAAAAGTCTTAATTGCGTTTTTCGGGCGAAGACGGCAGCAAACAAGGGTCGGAGTGCCACCGACCTCTCTCAAGCGGCTGCCTTTACGCGGCGTCGCTTTCAGTCGATTGACAAACAAGTCTGAGTGGCGGCTATGGGGTAGAAGTTTGGGATCTGAACCCACAGCAATTAGCGCTCTGCATTTAGTGTTTTCTCTCTTTTTTTTTAGTGTGTAGTATTTGTACATGGTTCTTCTTTTGGATCGCTGCTTTTTTACTGGAGATTCCAACGGGAAATACGGAGCTTAAAGAACCACAAAGGTGCAAGCGTGGTCTAGTTGTGTTTAAAATAGAAAACCGGACAATATTTGCTGTAAACCCTGAAGCTAGCAGCACCTTTGATATAGTTGACAATTAGCGCTTGTCTGTGCTCCTGCGCAGAAAAACGGCACTGTTCATGAGCACTCGTGGAATAAAAAGCAATAATAGAAAAAGCTTCTTCTCAAGCCTAGTTAAGGCTTATGAGATATATGAGCGAAATACTACTGGAGTCTTGCCCCCTTGATTGGTCGTATCTACGAAAACAAACTAATCATGAGTGCGGCCTCAATGTAGTGCATTTTGAAAACTTTCACTTCATGAAAAATTGATATTGAAATAAATCCAGCAAAACCGAATGAAATTAGTAAACGGACATAGTAACAGCTTTGACAGCTGTGCCATATCTAGCGTCCTCTGTTAGTCTGTTGTAAGCGGAAGTTTATCACAGCAAAGGAATAGGGAAATGAGCACAACAATTCTCCTATATTTAATGAAGAACACTAATCAAATGTTGACGAGTTATTCTTGGAGCCGTAACCACAGTCGGTTATATATTCTCCTAATGGGCCGTTGACAGCGATTCGGCATCTTTTTGTGTATCTTACAAAATGGCGAAAAAAAGAGCCAAGATTGAAATAGGAAACGACAGCACGGCCTTCTCGGAGAGGGATAAATGAGACAATAAGTAAGGCGAAGTGGGCACTGAAGTACAAGCGAGAGCTTGGTTTGCATGCAAGGAACATAAAATTTGTCACCAGCATAGGGAGAATATAGGAACCAGTACACGGAGACATGCGCTTTTTATGTAATGTGAGCTTTATTGGCGGTCACAACAGATGGAGAAAGAGCGTTTTAATGCGGCCAGCACGAATGAACTGTAGATGCACGTAAGATAATGGAAGAAATGTGTGACCTTAATGTTTACAGAAATCTGTACGGACCGCATAGCATCCTAAGGCGTGGTGTTTAATTTCGCTTAACTGGACGAACAGTCGCTAGACCAAGCAAACTGCCACGAAAAAGGCGAATGACAAGACTGAGGAATTGAAAAACTAGAACTAAAAACGGAGATGAACAAAGTATAAAAAACGTCTATACGTTTACATGAAAAACAGAGTAATCACCAGGAGAAGCTTCAACAAAAAAAGCACCTGGAAAATTGTGAGAGCAAAATATTTCATCAAACAAATGAACTCGGCTTGTCGCACCGGCAAAGAGACTCGCTTCAAGTTGAAACTGCACATTTGGTTTTCACCTTGCTATTTCGGGATCTCAAAAAGCGGCCGGATTTCTAGAAAACACGTCATATTGCGTGAGAACACTGGCTGTTGTCAATTGCAGAATGCTTCGCGAATAGAGCTAAATGACAGGCCGGCCTGAAATAAGTTCTGTAGGGTAAAGCTTGAGTCCTCTCGTTTTGAGAAGTGTAACTAATATCGAGAGATGTTAAGTGATTTATAACTTGCGGGGGAGAATTTTCCCGTTTCAATGGAGTGGTTTATCGGGAGCATAGTGCATGTTGCTTTAATTTGAGTGCATGGTGAATGCTGAACCTGCATTTTTTCTTGTCGCTAGAAAGATGGTATAACAGTTTTATGAGAATGCGTGGCAGATGATCACCAAATTCTTATCCGCTTTTGAGTCTGCGCAGTAGAGATTATGGCAGATTATTAGTTATTTCTTCCCGATTAGAGAAATTCATATATAAAAATTACATTATAACAGGATGGCAATTTGGGTTCCGGAATAAAAAAAAATCCACTGAACTGGTGCTTCTCCACGAAAAAGAGTGCATTTTAAACAGTTTCTAAAGGGAGCATATAATACTTCGTATCTCCACAAATTTCTGAAAAGCCTTTAACCCTTTAAACCCCAAATTGCTGATTAGGAAGTTAGAAATGTACGGATTTAGAGGCCTTTCACTGCAACTTTTAAAATCATGTTTCGAAGCGTGCACCCTAAAAAAGTATTAACGGCCTTGAGTCCAGCTGAAAGAATATTGAATTTGGAGCGCCACAGGGAAGCACATTGGGACCTCTGCTATTTAACCTATCTATTAACGACATAGTAAACATAACTGAACGAGTATCATTTTTGATTTATCCAGACAACGCAAGTAACTTCTTTTAAGTGAGCGACTGCTATACCCTGGGAGACAAAGGAAATATTGCTTTATCTCAACTAAACACCAGGACAGAACAAAACGGTTTAAAAGTATAGACAGTGAATTTTTATGGCGCAAGGGCATCTGTGGTGAAAGAGCGCCATGGCACAAGGTATTTTCTTTCGCTGAAGGTGGGGTCAATCACCCATTTCCCAGGCATTTCGCCCTGATTAATCCAGGCACCAGGCCAGGGGAAGCTTGTATCCATTGTATTACCGATGGGTACCTGAAGGCACTGGGGATTGAACCCGACACCTGCCGCGTGCGAGGCGGAAAAAATGAATGAAAATAAAAGCAAGGCTGTTATTTGCCTACAAAGGAACAAACTTCTGGATAGAAAAAAATTAATTATTAATGCAGAATAAATTGATATAGTTGAGAGATTTAAAGCGCTCAGATTTGTCTGCAACGAAACAATGTCATGGGATCAACTTATTGGTAACATCTTGTCGAAACATGTTCGAGTAGTAAGCCGCTTGTATGGCCTCAAAACAACACTTCCGGCGAGGTTTAAAGAGCTTATATATAAATTATTGCTTTTCTCTCATATCAACTGCTATCATCTTGTCTGTAGCCTGAGTAATCTAAGAAACCTTGAAATAATTTACCTGCTGCAAAAAGAAATCACAAAAAGTATGTTCCGGCTTAGTTCTGGCCTGCCTAACACCTAGCGAGAAATTTCGTCACACGAGACGTCATTCCCTGTGGCGGACTAAAAGTCCTAGGACAAATTATAGCCAACAAGTGATCGTTTACCGGCTACAGAAACAGCTCAATGAGGTATATCACAAGAATATTGAATGAATTAGTAAGCCCGTTCATGATCTCTTTAAGTACTTCCGGCATTTAAACGAGTAGCCTGTCTATACATTCTTCTTTTTTATTATTATTTTTGCAATATGTGCTTCACAACATTTTTTGTTACCGTCTTATGATGTTACGGTGATGTCATCACTTGAAATATGACATGTACAGTACTCACGGATTGAAATAGGACATTCGGAGCGCTAACCTTGCAGTGCCACGCGGCATGTGGTAAACCACAGGCCGGCTCATTGGCTACTGGAAGGAACAATTCTGCTTTGTAGATGTTCTCCCTCTCGCGCCATACCACAATGCACCACCTTGGTTTCATGAGCGTCTACGGGCGGCACTCCATGAAGCGACGGCCACGCGCTCCGAATGTCCTATTTCAATCCGTGAGTACTGTACATCCAGGGTCCGAGGACTCATCAAGCCCGTGAGGCTTTTTTCCTCGACACTCTCTAGCGAAGAATAAATCTTTGGTAATATTATATTATTATTACCATTAGTGAAAAAGGTTTTAGCAACAGCATACAGGTTAAAAAATGACCGGCAATGTTTTTTTAACAGCAAAAGGCAGGCTAGAGAGTGGTTCGATGTAGAATGCATATTTAGCACCCACCTTTTCGTTTGTGCAGTTGCATTATGCATTATAGGTGTTTTTGAACTATCTGCCCGCAGGGACGTCTCTCCCCGATGATCAATAGTTATTGGTCGAGGAAAGCAAACGTATTTGCACAGGAAGGTTGCGGCTGAGAAAAAAAATAAAAAGTGGCCTGTTTGAGGTGTCCCACCGCACTCATAGCTGTAATTGTACTTATGAATAATCGTTGCTATATCCTCTGAATTTCTGTCTGAAACGCAAATAGCACCATGTCTTCGACTTGGGTGGTGATCATGGATGACGAATTTGTTGCGACCGAACTACTCACTGAGAACATAAAACAACTACGGCAGCTGCATTGAAGGCTTTATACATGAGATCTAAAAGGTTGTAATTAGAGCAAATAATAATAACAGTGCAAACATTTGAGTTAGATATTGTACAAGAGGCGGGAACCGAGTATTTGATGGTCTCTGTCATGGACGCATCTATCTGTTATCGATTTTTAATATTCTTTCTTTCTTTTATCGGCTTGTTCAGTTTAAAACACAGGATTTATTTCCGTTTCGGTTCTTCACACGTAGGTATTGTCACGGCTGCTCCCCTTCGCAAGAATCTATTATTTCTTTTTTGCTTTAGAGTTCCTATTGCTGCTCTTTTGTGGCTCTCATGGTTTAGTTTATGCTATATTCCCATAGTGCACATTTTAGGTGACATCATCCTTTATAAGGAGTTTTCGCTGTATTATATAAATAACAGGACAATCGCACAAACAGTCACTCAATCAAGCAAAGAAGACATCGAGCGAACAAACCGAATAAAACATAACTGAGTCAAACAACTCTGAGTTGAACTGGAACAGCTAAACAAACGGAGTCTCTAATACGCCATGTGATCAGAGAGTGTGTGACACCCAGAAAAGTACATGTCACAGCCGTGGTCAGTTCAAAATAATACTTATACTGAGAGTCTGCAAGTTGCAGAACACAAAGAAAAAATTCGTTGTGTTGGTTAAAACTAAACAAACACTGGAATTGCGACAATGTTGCAGGCATCATACAGAGAAATTTAGAGAATGGATTGGTGTAGTTTTCATTGAGAGAAAGAAAACAGAAAATGAAATTTAGATAGCCTTGTAAAAGGGCACTTCAGAGGGTAGATGGCCTTTGATGTGAAGCAAGCATATATGCATGTTTAATTGTTGCGGTTTTCACCGCCTTGCTGGCGCCCGAGGTTTTCCAGAGTGAACCACTGTCAAGAAAAAAGATTATTCGCTTTCTGCTCGACAGATTGCTATCTTGCTTCCACTGATGACCAGCCTATTTCAGTCAAGAAAATAGCGGCTCCAGGAACAGAACAAGAAATTCTCTGACTATAACGCCTGTTCTTAGTTCTCGAGGCCCCACAAACATTTCTCTCTTTGAAACTTGATTTGTTGGCCACGTGGATACAAAAAACACAAAAGACCTCGCTTTCGTTATTACGAAAGGCGCAGAGTAATAATCATATAGATTTAGCATTTGATCTAATGCAGCATTTGAATTTACAGAGAAGAGAAGCTGACAGTGGATTCTCAACTAGCGTTTGCCTCTATTCCGAATACTAGATTTGTGAAATATGCATACAGTAGGGTCACCACGAGTCTTTCTGACTACACTGCGCACCATTCGCTGCCGTCTTGACCTAAGAAGCGTTCTAGTACCTTGTATTGAAGACGCTTCAAGACACTCTGATTATCTCAGGCGTGTCACGTGTACGGGACAGAAAACGCTATTTTCGTCGCCGTAATGATTTGCCATCGGAGAGTCGAGAGCGTATCGGCGCACGTCCCCTTCGTTACCGAGCACTCGAAGCAGCTGTGGGGGCGAGCGTGGTGGCCAGCCCGCAGCTTCCTGCTCGCCACTGCTGCAATTAGGCAACAAGAGCCGGGGAGCAAGGCCCAGGGCCAATTTTGGGCTTACCCGCACGCCCGCTTTCGCAGCACCCGGCGATGCCGTGCTTGTTCCAGCACATCACGCAGTATGTTCGTGCCACTTTGCGTCACCGTCACTACAACAGCCTCAGGGTCACACGGTTATCTGTTCTTCTCCTTCTCCAGTACTCTTCTTCTGGCGGCTGTGCTATTGTGTTTACTCTTCTTTTAGTCCTGCTGCATGTAACGTTGCCCGAGGGATGGCCACAGCTTCCCGGCGCTGTGTTTCTTCCCCAAGCAGAGTAGGCAGCTTCGTATGCTCATCGATCGAGTAGGCTGCGAGGCGTCGCCGGCGAGTGCTTCGAAGTTCCCCCATTCCGTGTTGTGGCCGTTCACCCGTCCAGAGGTGAGCGGTTGCTTTGACATCTTTGTAGGGGTAGTGATATGGTCGATGAAAGAAAGTTTTGTCGAGCATAAAGGCTCGTTGTAACTAGCACATTGCGTGAGGAGTTCGGCGTGCGCTCACAAGTAGGAAATCACATTGAACCTCTTATTTCTGCATAATTTTGCCCGAATGTTAAAAAAAATTGCCTCTGATTTCGTTAACACCTACGATTGGAGGTTTCCTATCATAAGATATAGTGGAAAAATTTAAAATACAGATTGGTTTTAAGACTGCTTACGTGCTGTGAAGCCGAGAGAATGAATGTCTCGTTGTGAGTTGATATGTCGTAGGTTAGAATCCCTGTCGAGAAATAGCCTTAAACCTGACCAGCACCTGTACGCTATGTGCAACGAGAATTCGTATGACACCACCTGGAATGCTGTGCGACGAACGACTGTCGGTGGTGCCGGCCTTCCTCCCCACGAGCGGGCGACATTATGTGTACATGTCCATATAAGCAGACGACATAGCTCTGTGGTGCCGGGGACCACCGGGCGAGGCGTTCCGCGTGCGGGGGTGCCTTCAGGGAGCCTTGACCGCAATCGATGCCAGCTTGCGCGGCCTTGGTCTGTCGCTGAGCGCGGACAAATCGGTGGCCATGGCCTGCGTTTCGCGCTCGCGCGCGCACCTTGCGCCTCTGTCACTGGACGGGACTCCGATTCCTTGGCGTAAATCGGTGCGGTATCTTGGCCTGGACATCGACTGGCGCCTTTCCTTCCGCCCCGCGGCGACCAAGGCCTGTCTGCAGATGAAGAGGATCACCGCCGCCGTGCACAAGCTCACCGCTCGAGGCCAGGGCATCTCCCAGCAAGCCGCGCTGCGACTATACAATGCCGCAGCTTTGGGGGCGGTGCTCTATGCGCTGCCGCTTGTCACGGTGCGCAAGCCGTGCTGGAAGAAGCTCGAACTTCAGCACCGCAAGTCCCTGCGCGTGTGCCTAGGCCTGCCCAAAAACTCGCAGTGCGCCGCAACGTTGGCCGAGGCAGGAGCGTGGCCCCTTGAGCTCCAAGCAGCGCGCAGGGCACTGAATCACATCGTCCGGCTTCACCGCGCACCGGACGGCGGCTCGCTGCTGCAGCGTATGCGCTCGCACCCGCGCTCACGAATGGGCGCGGCGCTGCTCGAGTATGAGCAATTGACCCAAGGCCCACCCCCCTACGGCTCCTGCGCGCCCTGGCCTGCTGCCTCGGAGGTACAGCGAGAGATCGTCGGCATTGCGGGAAAGTGGAGCACACCTCTCTGCGCTGTGCAGCAGCTGGCCAGAGCCGTCATACACGAGGACCTCCAGGACCATCTCCTCGTGTACACCGACGGCTCAGTGGCCCGCGACAGCTGCTCCCTTGCTGCGGCGGCCACCATCCCCGCCCTGCGACTGCACAGCCAGCAACACGCAACCTTCCTGGGCTCCTCCACCACGGCGGAGTTGATGGGGATCCGGCTCGGGCTGGACCTGCTGCTCTCCCTCGGCCCTCCGCCGCCCAGGAGTGCTCTGCCGTGCGACTCCCGCGCCGCCCTCAGCCGCCTGCAATCTAACGACCGCGGTACCCCACTAGTGCGGGAAATTCGCTCGCGCATCGAGCGCCTCGCGCAGAGAGGTTGTTCCGTGCGTGCACAGTGGGTGCCCGGTCACTGCGGCATCGCCGGCAACGAAGAAGCTGACGACCTCGCGACCGCTGCACACCAACTACCTGCCAGCGATCTGCCCCTTGCGCTGGAGGACGTGCGTGCGGCCATCCACGACCATCTCCGAAAGCAGCACCCCGACCCACGCATCGCGGGAGGTGAGCGCATCGACAGTGTCACCGGCTGTCGCGCACTTACACGGTCGCAACGTGCAATGAGTGCTACCTTGAACGATTAATAACTGGACGCCCCACTCCAGTTGTAACCTACACAGTGCTGTGCGCGTGTGTGCTTTAACTCCTCTAAAATGAACTAATCACGCGCACAACCTGGACACATTCCTCATTGTGTGAGTAGTTTGTACATATTACTTCTCCCCCTGTCCTCTATTCCTGTCCCCTCACCTCTTTCATTTCATTTCTCCATTCTGCCTGCTGTCCTTTATTTCCGCTGCCCCAGCTCAGGTGCTTCAGTATCGATGGCAGATGCCGGGGCTAGCAAAAATCTTTTCCTTCCTTTTTACTATTATTTTTAATAAAACCACTACCACCACCACGACTGCTTCACAACTGTAAAACGAAAGTAGAAACAAAGACATACCGTTAAATGTACATAACTGGTCGGTTCGGATCCCTTAAGCGAGCTAGCCTGCCACTTCAATAAATGACGAATGCTATGTGCAGCGAGAAATCGTACGACATAACCCGGAACGCTCTAAGACAATCGATCGCTTTGCAATTTGGTACGAACTTTGTCGGCGAAACTGGCGCCACATGAAGGCCCGCCACTTATGCTGTACGAGGTCATGGCACGTCGGAGGCTAGGATAGTGGGGTGACTCCTCTTGTTATCTGTTGTGCATGCATGCTGTTCAGTACTTTCGTTGTTCTTGCGTCTCGTTCGCGTTGTCAACGTAAAAAAAAAACTTTTTCCAACCAGAAAGCTGCTGCAACACAATCTTTTTATGACCATCTCTTGGCCTGAACAACGACAGTCGCCGACAGCATTCATCCAATGGGGCTAGTATGGCTTTCGTCTTAATAATAAGGTTGCGCTCCAGGGTCGTTGCAGTTTACAAGAACTGTTGTATTTATTCAACTTCTTCAGAGGTTGTGGAAATATATTTACAAGAAAATTCACTCCAGCCGCGAAGGTGGGCAACAACTGGTACAACGATCCGAACCAGTCAATTCGCGGAAGGCGACAACAAGAACTGCAACATTGAAAAGAATAATGAGGAATAGAGCGCCATAGT